>JAUMJM010000245.1:0-146154 GCA_033558235.1 Neomorphus geoffroyi | reverse complement strand
CGGGCGCCCCCGGCAAGGACGGACCCGCCGGGCTGAGGGGCTTCCCGGGAGAGCGGGGGCTGCCGGGCACCGCGGTGAGTGACCCCCCCCAGCTGGGGACCCCCCCCACCCCCCAGACCCCCGACATCGCCGGAACCCCCCCTCCGATCAGTGGGGACCCCCCCAGCCCCCCAATATCACTGGGATCCCACCATCAGTGGGGACCCCCCCAGCCCCCCAATATTGCAGGGATTGCCCCCCAATCAGTGGGGCACCCCCCTGGCCCCCCAACATCGCTGGGACCCCCCCGATCAGTGGGGACCCCCCCAGCCCCCCAATATCACTGGGATCCCCCACATCAGTGGGGACCCCCCCAGCCCCCCAGTATTGCTGGGATTGCCCCCCAATCAGTGGGGCACCCCCCCCAGCCCCCCAACATCGCTGGGACCCCCCCGATCTGTGGGGACCCCCCCAGCCCCCCAATATCACTGGGATCCCCCACATCAGTGGGGACCCCCCAGCCCCCCAGTATTGCAGGGATTGCCCCCCAATCAGTGGGGCACCCCCCGGCCCCCCAACATCGCTGGGACCCCCCCGATCAGTGGGGACCCCCCCAGCCCCCCAATATCACTGGGATCCCCCACATCAGTGGGGACCCCCCCCAGCCCCCCAGTATTGCTGGGACACACCCCCAATCTGTGGGGACCCCCCCAGCCCCCCAATATTGCAAGGATTGCCTCCCAATCAGTGGGGGACCCCCCCCGGCCCCCCAACATTGCTGGGAACCCCCCCCAATCAGTGGGGACCCCCCCCAGTATCTCTGTGAACCCCCCCCTTTATTGGGGACCCCTCCTTTTATTGGGGAACCCCCAGCCCCCCAATATTGCTGGGACCCCCCCCGATCACTGTGACCCCCCCCTTGTCCCACAGGGGGGCCCCGGGCTGAAGGGCAACGAGGGACCAGCGGACCCCCCGGACCTGCCGTGAGTGCCACCCCCCCATCCCAGTGCTCCCAGTGCCCCCCCCCATCCCAGTGCTCCCAGTGCCCCCCCCCATCCAGTGCCCCCCATCCCAATCCCAGTGCTCCCTTCACTGCATCCCTATGATCATCCCATCCCTATCCCAGTGCTCCCAGTGCCCCCCCATCTCCATCCCAGTGCTCCCATTGCTGCATCCCCATGCCCCCCCTCCAAATCCCAGTGCTCCCAGTGCCCCCCATCTCCATCCCAGTGCTCCCACTGCTGCATCCCCATGCCCCCCCTCCAAACCCCAGTGCTCCCAGTGCCCCCCCATCTCCATCCCAGTGCTCCCATTGCTGCATCCCCATGCCCCCCCTCCAAACCCCAGTGCTCCCAGTGCCCCCCCATCTCCATCCCAGTGCTCCCATTGCTGCATCCCCATGCCCCCCCTCCAAACCCCAGTGCTCCCAGTGCCCCCCATCTCCATCCCAGTGCTCCCAGTGCTGCATCCCCATGCCCCCCCTCCAAACCCCAGTGCTCCCAGTGCCCCCCCATCTCCATCCCAGTGCTCCCAGTGCTGCATCCCCATGCCCCCCCTCCAAATCCCAGTGCTTCCAGTGCCCCCCATCTCCATCCCAGCGCTCCCTGTGCTCCCAACCCCAAGACCCCATCCCAATTCCAGTGCTCCCAGTGCCCTCCCGTCCCAATCCCAGTGCTCCCAGTGCTCCCATCCCCCCAGCCTCACCCCCCACCTCCGTGTCCCCCAGGGCTCCCCTGGAGAGAGAGGTGGCCCAGGCCAAGGTGGTCCCGTTGGCCCCCCAGGACGACCTGGACCTCAGGGACAGCCGGGTCCTGCGGGAGAGAAAGGAGTTCCCGTGAGTGCGGGGATGTCACCACCACACCTGGGGACACCATGGTCACATCCCACCTGGGGAAACCCTGCTTGGGTCCCACCTGGGGACTTGGCACTTGTGTCCCACCCGGGGACGTCGCGCTCATGTCCTACCTGGGGACACCGTGGTCACGCCCCACCTGGGGACATCGGGATTGTGTCCCACCTGGAGACACCATGGTCACATCGCACCTGGGGACATCACACTCATGTCCCACCTGGGGATGTCACGCTCGTGTCCCCCCCAGGGCTGTCCCCTCACCCCCGTTCCCTTCCCTCCAGGGCGAGAAGGGCCCCATGGGTCCCGCCGGCCGTGATGGCATCCAAGGTCCCGTGGGACTCCCGGGCCCAGCCGGACCCCCCGGTGGCCCTGGCGAGGACGGTGACAAGGTGAGGTGTCCCCCCCCCGGTCCCGGTGTCCCCATGTCCCCCCTCGGCCACGGGGCTGAGCCCCCCATTTCTCCCCCCAGGGCGAGGTGGGCGAGCCCGGACAGAAGGGAGCCAAGGGCAACAAGGGCGAGCACGTGAGTGTCCCCACTGTCCCCACAAGCGTCCCCATTGTCACCTCTGACCGTGTCCTGCTGCCATCACCCTGTCCCCACTGTCCCTCTCCCATCATCGCTGACCCCTTCCCTCTCTCCCAGGGTCCTCCTGGTCCCCCTGGACCCATCGGGTCGGTTGGACAGCCTGGAGCGGCGGTGAGTGCCCCGGAGGGACCACCAGGTGGGACCGTGACAATGTGGGACTGTGACACTGGGACCACGATGTGGGACCGTGGTGGTGGGACCTTGGCATTGGACCATGGTGTTGGGACCAAAATGTGGGGCCATGAAGAGGCCTGAGAGGACCTATGATGTTGGGACTTGATGTGGGACCACGATGTTGGGACCCTGACGTGGGACCAGGACGTGGCACTGTGATGTTGGGACCGTGACACAGGGACCACGATGTGGGACCACGACATTGGGACCCCTGATGTTGGGACCATGGTGGTGGGACCAAAAATGTGGGGCCGTGAAGTTGGGACCCAGGTGGGACCATGATGTGAGACCGTGACAGTGTCGGATCATGTCATGAGACCATGACAATGTGGCACGGTGACATTGGGATCACCATGTGGGACCACGGTAGTGGCACCTTGGCGTTGGGACCAAAAATGTGGGACCATGAATGTGGGACCCTGAGAGGACCAAGACGTTGAGACCGTGACGTTGGGACTTGATGTGGGGCAACAGTTTGGGACCATGACGTTGGGACCTCTGATGCTGGGACCATGGCATCGGGACCAAAAATGTGGGGCCATGAGATTGGGACCCTGGTGTTGGGACCATGATGTTGGACCACGATGTGGGACCACGTTGGGGACCATCAAGCGGGACCATAATGTTGGGAGCCTGACATTAGGACCATGACATGGGACGATGACGTTGGGATCGTAGTGTGGGACTTTGATGTCCGGACCGTGAGGTCCGACCATGACGTAGGGTCACATTGTGGGACCCTGATGTTGGGACACGATGGGAAAATGACGTGGGGCCATGTTGTGGGACTGTGACATTGTGACCGTGAGGTTTCACCGTGAGGTTTCACCACGTTTTGGGACCACGATGTGGAACCACAATGTTGAGACATGATGGGACAATGACATTGGGACCATGATGTGGGACAATGTCATCGGGACCATGAGGTTTGACCACGATGTTGGGACCACGATGTGAGACCCTGACATTGGGCCACGATGGGACCATGACGTGGGTCTATGATGTGGGCCACGATGGGCCACGGTGGGACCACGTTGTCAGACCCCGATGATGGGACCTTGATGATGGGACCATGACGTGTGACCACGATGTGGGACCCTGATGTTGGGACCATGAGGTTTGACCGTGAGGTGTGACCACAGTGTGGGACCATGTTGTGGGCCATGATGTTGGGACACGATGGGACCATGACATGAGGCCACGTTGAGGGACAATGACTTTGGGACCATGACGGATGACAATGAGGTTTGATCACGTTGTGGGATGTGATGGGACCATGACATTGGGACCACGAGGTTTGACCATGAGGTGGGACCACAATGCTGGGACTACGATGTGGGACCCTGATGTTGGGACATGATGGGACCACGATGTGGGAACACGATGATGGGACCATGACGTTGGGACCATGAGGTTTGACCATGAGGTGTGACCTCAGCGTGGGACCACGATGTGGGAACACGATGATGGGACCGTGATGGGACCATGACGTTGGGACCATGAGGTTTGACCATGAGGTGTGACCTCAGCGTGGGACCACGATGTGGGAACACGATGATGGGACCGTGATGGGACCATGACGGGGGCCATCGTGTGGGACCCTGACGTTGGGACCATGATGGGACCATGGTGGGGCCACGTGTGGTCCCTGCTGGGCCGGTGACGTGGGCCCTGTCCCCTCCCAGGGTGCCGACGGGGAGCCGGGCGCCCGGGGTCCCCAGGGCAACTTTGGAGCCAAAGGAGACGAGGGGACACGGGGCTTCAACGGCCCCCCTGGCCCCATTGGCCTGCAGGTGAGCGCCCTGCCCCATAGCACCCCATAGCACCCCATAGCACCCCATAGCACCCCACAGTGCCCCATAGTGCCCCATAGAGCCCCATAGCACCCCATAGCACCCCACAGCACCCCATAGTGCCCCATAGCACCCCATAGCGCCCCGTAGTGCCCCATAGCACCCCACAGCACCCCACAGTGCCCCATACACCCCATAGCACCCCATAGTGCCCCACATCCCCACACTGACCCACATGCCCGCAGTGCCCCATAGTGCCCCACACATCCCCTAGTGCCACCCACCCCCCAGTGCCCCACATCGCCCCATCTCAACCCCCACCATCCCGTGCTCCACATCCCCCCCGCTGCCCCACATCCCCCTGCCCCACATCCCCCCACCCCACCCCGCCCCACATCCCTGTCACTGCCCCACACCCCCCCCGGTACCCCCCATCCCCCCCAGCACCCAATGCCCCCCATCCCCCCAGCGCCCCCCATCCCCTCCCTTTCCCCACATCCCCCCCGGTGCCCCCCATCCCCCCCAGCACCCAATGCCCCCAATCCCCCCAGCGCCCCCCATCCCCCATCCCATCCCTTTCCCCACATCCCCCCCCCGGTGCCCCCCATCCCCCCCAGCACCCAATGCCCCCCATCCCCCCCGGTGCCCCCCATCCCCCCCAGCACCCAGTGCTCCACATCACCCCATGTCCCCTCCATGTGCCCACACCCCACACCCCTTTGACCCCCACCCCCCCCCATCCCATAGGGTTTGCCAGGCCCATCTGGAGAGAAGGGCGAGACGGGCGACGTGGGCCCCATGGTGAGTGACCCCCCCACCCCACCCCATTGCTCCGGGCAGGATCCCCAAAACCTCCTCACCCTCTTCTTCCTCCCCCCCACTCCCCACCCAGGGACCTCCCGGCCCCCCAGGCCCCCGCGGCCCCGCTGGACCCTCCGGAGCTGACGTGAGTGACCCCATCCCCACCCCCCCTTTTTCCCCCCATCCCTTCCCCATGGGGGGGGGGGGGGCTGGGGTGACTGGTTCTGCTCTACCCCCACCCTGCAGGGACCCCAAGGACCCCCCGGAGGTGTTGGGAATCTGGGCCCTCCTGGAGAGAAGGTAAAGAAAGCCCTGGACATCGGGGTTCACTCCCTGGACATCGGGGTTCACTCTTGGGACATTGGGATCTGCTTCCCAGATATTGGGGCTCGCACTCTGGATATTTGGGGTCACATTCTGAACTTTGGGATTCACTCCTTGGACATTGGGGTTCACTCCTTGGACATCAGGATTTGGGGGGGATGGGAGCCATATTAGAGGGGTGCTGCTCCCTGGACATCAGGATTGGCTCCCCAGACCTTGGGGTTCACTCCCTGGACATTGGGATTGGCTCCCTGAACACAGGGATTTGGTCCCCAGACATTGGGGTTCGCTCCCTGGACACTGGGGTTCGCACTCTGGACATCAGGGTTCACTCTTGGGACATTGGGATCTGCTTCCCAGATATTGGGGCTCGCACTCTGAATATTCGGGTTCACATTCTGATTCGGGATTCACTCCTCAAACATTGGGATTCACTCCCTGGATATTGGGGTTCACTCCCTGGACATCAGGATTTGCTCCCCAGACCTTGGGGTTCACTCCCTGGACATTGGGATTGGCTCCCTGAACACTGGGATTCGGTCCCCAGACATTGGGGTTCACTCCCTGGACATCGGGATTCATCCCTTGGACATTGGGGTTCACTCCCTGGACATCGGGATTCATCCCTTGGACATTGGGGTTCACACTGTGGACATTGGGGTTCACTCTTGGAACACTGGGATTTGCTCCTGAGATGCTGGGGTTCACACTGTGGACGTTGGGGTTCTCACTCTGAACTTCAGGATTCACTCCCCAAACATTGGGGTTCACTGCTGGCCATTGGGGTTCACTCCCAGTCATTGGGATTCACTCCCTGGATATTGGGGTTCACTCCCTGGACATCGGGATTCATCCCTTGGACGTTGGGGTTCACACTGTGGACATTGGGGTTCACTCTTGGAACACTGGGATTTGCTCCTGAGATGCTGGGGTTCACATTCTGGATATTGGGGTTCACACTCTGAACTTCAGGATTCACTCCCCAAACGTTGAGATTCACTGCTGGCCATTGGAGTTCACTCCCAGTCATTGGGATTCACTCCCTGGATATTGGGGTTCACTCCCTGGACATCAGGATTTGCTCCCCAGACTTTGGGGTTCACTCCCTGGACATTGGGATTGGCTCCCTGAACACTGGGATTCGGTCCCCAGACTTTGGGATTCACTCCCTGGACACTGGGATTCATCCCTTGGACGTTGGGGTTCACACTCTGAACTTCAGGATTCACTCCCCAAACATTGGGGTTCACTGCCGGCCATTGGAGTTCACTCCCAGTCATTGGGATTCACTCCCTGGATATTGGGGTTCAGGGGGGAATGGGAGCCGCATTGGGGGGAGCAGATGTGGGGCGAGGCCGTGGGGCTGCAGCGGATCCGTGGGACCAGGGATGGATCCCGAGAACTCGGTCCCAGAAGGAGGATGAGGCGACATTGGGGGAGGTTTGACTTCTTTCCGTTCCTGTTTTAGGGCGATCCCGGTGAATCGGGAGCCCCGGGAATCCAAGGGGAGCCAGGAGTCAAGGTGAGTGATGACAAGGACCCCCCACCCCCGTTGTCCCTGTCCCCTGCCCCGCTCCGCTGACCCCACCTCACTCCGCAGGGACCACGAGGAGAACGAGGGGAGAAGGGAGAAGCTGGAGCTGCCGGAGCTGCCGGCCCACCTGGAGGGAAAGGACCTCCTGGAGATGATGGACCCAAGGGCAACCCCGTGAGTGTCCCTTGGGATGCGGGGGACACGGAGAGGGAGGCTGCACTCTGGAATCCCTTGGGATGGAGATCTGGGGTCCCCTCCCTCCACCATCTCTCTCTCTGTTCCAGGGTCCCGTTGGCTTTCCAGGTGATCCCGGACCCCCGGGTGAAATGGGTCCCAGGGTGAGCATCGCATCCCAACCCTTCTGGGCTTCTCCCAACTCTGGAAAGGGGGACAACGGGGCTGGGATTTGGGGGCCCTTGCGCTGATGCCACGGTTTTCCCTTCCCAACAGGGCCAGGATGGTGCCAAGGGTGAGCGCGGTGAGGATGGCGAGCCCGGAGAGCCGGTGAGCGTCCCATTCCGGAATGTCCCCCTTTCTGAGCAGGGATGTCCTCTCCACATCCCTCCACGAGGTTTGGGATTGGATCAACCTCATCTCTTTGGGAAAGTCGGGGAGTGGGAATCTGCTTCCCCTTGGTCCTGGGATCCTCCCATCCCTCCTGATGTTCCTCACATGGCATAGGATCCTCCTTCCCACCTTCTTCTCTGTTTCTGGGGACCAGGCTTGCTTGACTCCATTCTCTTCTCCTTCCGTAGGGTTCTCCGGGTCCGACAGGTGAGAACGGTCCTCCCGGTCCCCTTGGCAAGAGGGTAAGTGTTGAGTGAGCCCGTCGGGAGCTGGGATGCATCCCTTGCCTCCTCCTGGATGTCCCCGTCCCTCACCTCCCCATCCCTCTGCTCCGCAGGGTCCAGCCGGCTCTCCCGGCCCCGAGGGGCGTCAAGGCGAGAAGGGAGCCAAGGTGAGTGACTCGGTGACCCCTCCGTGCCAGAATGCGGAGGCTCCGTGGGGAGGCGGTGCCGAGCTCCGTGCGCCCACAGATGGCATCGGCCTCACCTGGCTCCGTTGTCTCCGCAGGGAGAACCGGGTGTTGTGGGGGCTCCTGGCAAGACGGGTCCTGTGGGACCCCAGGGTCTCCCTGGGAAGCCGGGTCCTGATGGTCTCAGGGGGCTTCCTGGCTCCGTGGTGAGTGCTGACATCCAGGGGACACCGGGATCCTGGGGAAGGGGTCCTGCAGGCACAGGATGGAGTGGGGCGAGGGTCCGACTGGACTCTGTCATCACGCCCGCGGTCCACGCGGAGTCACCCAGCACCGATTCCCGACTCTCCGTGTCCTCTTGTAGGGAGAACAAGGCAAACCTGGCACCACCGGCCAAGCTGGGCCACCAGGACCAGTGGTGAGCGTGTCCCCCTCGCCCTGGTGCCGGCTCCCCAAGGGGGGGGTCTCCTGCTTTATGCTCCCTACATTCCACGTTCTTGCGTGCTTCCGCAGGGTCCTCCAGGTCTTCCCGGCCTCAAAGGCGACACCGGCGCCAAAGGAGAGAAGGTGAGTGAGGGCCGGCGAGCGATCCGTGGTGGGTGTCACCGCTTCACCCGGCGCATCCGTGTCCGTGGCACCTGGTGTGGGGCACGGCCAAGATTACAGGATGGTGGGATCATGGAATGGTTTGGGTTGGAAGGGACCTCAAAGCCCATCCTGTTCTAACCGCCCCCCCCCCCCGCCCCCGCCGTGGGCAGGGCCACCTCCCACCGGATCAGGGTGCTCAAAGGCTCCATTCAACCTGGCCTTGGACACCTCCAGCTTCTGGGGGCACCCCGTGCCAGGGCCTCCCCACCCTCACCGCGAGGAATTTCTTCCCGACCTCTCATCTAACTCTTTCCCTCCCGATTTAAAGCCGTTCTCCTGAAGGTCCTGAATCCCACTGGGCAGCCGGCACTGGGTGGGCTCATCCTGATGGATCCCACAGGTACCGTCGCCCCCGTTGGGCTCCCAGCAGGTGATTGATGTCCAGTTGTGTCTCCTAGGGTCATCCCGGCCTCATCGGCCTCATCGGACCCCCGGGAGAGCAGGGCGAGAAGGGAGAGCGAGGGCTTCCCGGCCCCCAGGGCTCCACGGGGCAGAAGGGAGAAACTGTGAGTGTGGAAACTTGGGAATGGGAGACGTTCATGAGGAAGAAGTTGGGATTGGGGAGGGGATCTGTGCAAGTGGGGACCTAAAAAGAGGAGTTGGGGACAACCTGAGGCGGGGGTCTCTGGGAGTGGGGAGGTGGCAACGGGGCTGTTCCTGGGTTTCCTCACTCCGGTTTCTGCTCCTCTTCCATCCTGCAGGGAATCCCTGGTGCTACCGGACCCATCGGCCCTGCCGGCCACCCTGGACTTCCCGTGAGTGCCCCTCGTGTCCTGCCCACTCCGAGCCCCACCGCTCGCTCCCTCCCTGTGTTCCCTCCGATCCAGCTCCGCTCGTGACACCCCTGGTTTTGCTTTGCAGGGTCCGGCTGGTCCCAAAGGAGCCAAGGGAGCCATGGTAAGCGCGGAGCCGGATCCCTCATCCCACCACAACCTTTGGTCCTTCCCAAAGCCAACATCCACGAGTTTCTGCTCCTTCTAGGGCCAAGCAGGACCCAAAGGAGAACGAGGACCACCGGGACCTCCAGGACACCCGGTGAGTGGCTCCAGCGTGGGTGCCGGGGAAGGGATGAACCATGGTGGGATGCTGCAACAACCCCTCCATAGGGATAACGATACCTGGGAAAGGATGCAGAGCGAGGTCTCCCATCTCCAAGCCTGAGCAGGAGGCCAGGGGAGGGGATGTGGGATGCAGGAACAGCCCCCTCTGCAGGGAAAAGGACACCTGGGAATGGCTGGGGTGGGATGTCTCCCATCTCCAAGGCTGAGCGTGCTGTCGGGAAGGGGTACGGGATGCAGGAACAGCCCCCTCTGCAGGGAAAAGGACACCTGGGAATGGCTGGGGTGGGGTGTGTCCCATCTCCAAGGCTGAGCGTGCTGTCGGGAAGGGGTACGGGATGCAGGAACAGCCCCCTCTGCAGGGAAAAGGACACCTGGGAATGGCTGGGGTGGGGTGTGTCCCATCTCCAAGGCTGAGTGTGAGGCCAGGGAAGTGATGTGGGATGCAGGAACAGCCCCTCCATGAGAAAAACCACACCAGGAATGGATGTGGAGGGATCTCTCACATCTCCAAGCCCGAGCACGTGGGGTCAGGGAAGGGGTATGGGCTGCAGGAACGGCCTCTCCATAGGGAATACGACACCTGGAATGGCTGTGGTGGGATGTGTCCCATCTCCAAGGCTGAGAGCAGAGCTGGGAAGCGATGACACAGGGATGGGATACAGGAACAGCCTCTTGACGGGGAAAAGGACACCTGGGAATGGCTGGGGTGGGGTGTGTCCCATCTCCAAGCCTAAGCATGAGGCCGGGGAAGGGATGTGGGATGCAGGAACAACCCCTCCGTGAGAAAAATCACACCAGGAATGGATGTGGAGGGATGTCTCCCATCTCCAAGGCTGAGTGTGGGGTCAGGGAAGGGATGTGGGATGTAGGAACAGCCCCTCCATGAGGAAAATGTCACCTGGAATGGCTGTGGTGGGATGCGTCCCATCTCCGAGGCCGAGCGCGGGTGCTGACCATGCCGTTCCTTCCCAGGGTCCCCCCGGAGAGGTGATCCAGCCGCTGCCCATCCAGCTTCCCAAGAAAAGCAAGCGCTCCGTCGACGCCAGCCAGGTGGTGGAGGAAGAGGAGGGCGAAGATGGAGAGAGAGCGGCGGCCGACCAGGCGGCTCACGACTACGCCGAGGGCATGGAGGAGATCTTTGGCTCCCTCAGCTCCCTCAAGCAGGAGATCGAGGGGATGCGGCGGCCGATGGGAACGCAGGATAACCCTGCGCGCACCTGCCAGGACCTGAGGCTCAGCCACCCGGGGCTTCCAGATGGTGAGACCGGACGGAGGCGAGGAAGGATGGTGATTGGGCCAACCTTGGTTCCTGTGCTGATCCCTCTGCTCCCTGCGCAGGAGAATACTGGATCGATCCCAACCAGGGCTGCGCACGAGACTCCTTCCGGGTTTTCTGCAACTTCACGGCGGGTGGAGAGACCTGCGTCTTTCCCAGCAAGAACGTGCAGGAGGTGAGTGGGGTGGAAGCGTGGATCTGTCCGAGGTCAGGAAGGGTCTGCAGAGGGATCTGGACAGGCTGGATCCATGGGTTGAGGCTCCACAAAGGGATCAGGACAGGCTGGATCCATGGGCCAAGGCTCTGCAGAGGGATCAGGACAGGCTGGAACCATGACCAAGGCTCTACAGAGGGATCTGGGAGGTTGGATCCATGGGTTGATGTTCTACAAAGGGATCTGGACAGGCTGGATCCATGGGTTGAGGTTCTTCAGAGGGATCAGGACAGGCTGGATCCATGGGTTGAGGTTCTTCAGAGGAATCTGGGAGGTTGGATCCATGGGTTGAGGTTCTTCAGAGGGATCTGGACAGGCTGGATCCATGGGCTGATGTTCTACAAAGGGATCTGGACAGGTTGGATCCATGGCCAAGGCTCTGCAGAGGGATCTGGAAAGGCTGGATCCATGGGTTGAGGTTCTACAAAGGGATCTGGACAGGCTACATCAATGGCCAAGGATCTACAGAGGGATCAGGACAGACTGGATCCATGGGCCAAGGCTCTGCAGAGGGATTTGGGAGCTTGGGTCCATGGGTTGAGGTTCTGCAGCGGGACCTGGACTGGTCGGATTCATGGGCCAAGGATCAGGACAGGCTGGATCCATGGGCCAATATTCTACAGAGGGATCTCAGAGGTTGGATCCATGGGTTGAGGTTCTACAGAGGGATCTGGACAGGCTGGATCCATGGGTTGAGGTTCTTCAGAGGGATCTGGACAGGCTGGATCCATGGGTTGAGGTTCCACAAAGGGATCAGGACAAGCTGGATCCATGGCCAAGGCTTTGCAGAGGAATCTGGGAGGTTGGATCCATGTGTTGAGGTTCTCCAGAGGGATCAAGACAGGCTGGATCCATGGGTTGAGGTTCTTCAGAGGGATCTGGACAGGCTGGATCCATGGGTTGAGGTTCCACAAAGGGATCAGGACAAGCTGGATCCATGGCCAAGGCTTTGCAGAGGAATCTGGGAGGTTGGATCCATGTGTTGAGGTTCTCCAGAGGGATCAAGACAGGCTGGATCCATGGGTTGAGGTTCTTCAGAGGGATCAGGACAGGCTGGATCCATGGGTTGAGGTTCTTCAGAGGGATCAGGACAGGCTGGATCCATGGGTTGAGGTTCTTCAGAGGGATCAGGACAGGCTGGATCCATGGGTTGAGGTTCTTCAGAGGGATCAGGAAAGGCTGGATCCATGGCCAAGGCTCTGCAGAGGAACCTGGGAGGCTGGATCCGTGGGTTGAGTTTCTACAGAGGAACCTGGACAGGCTGGATCCATGGGCCAGGGATCTACAGAGGGATCAGGACAGGCTGGATCCATGGGCTGATGTTCTACAAAGGGATCTGGACAGACTGGATCCATGGGCCAAGGCTCTGCAGAGGGATCTGGAAAGGCTGAATCCATGGGTTGAGGTTCTACAAAGGGATCTGGACAGGCTGCACCAATGGCCAAGGATCTACAGAGGGATCAGGACAGACTGGATCCATGGGCCAAGGCTCTGCAGAGGGATTTGGGAGTTTGGATCCATGGGCCAAGGATCTACAGATGGATTTGGACCAGTTGGATCCATGGCCAAGGCTCTACAGAGGGATCAGAACAGACTGGATCCATGGGCCAAGGCTCTGCAGAGGGATCAGAACAGGCTGGATCCATAGATTGAGGTTCCACAAAGGGATCAGGACAGGCTGGATCCATGGGCCAAGGCTCTGCAGAGGGATCAGGACAGGCTGGATCCATGGGCCAAGGCTCTACAGAGGGATCTGGGAGGTTGGATCCATGGGTTGATGTTCTACAAAGGGATCTGGACAGGCTGGATCCATGGGTTGAGGTTCTACAAAGGGATCTGGGCAGGCTGGATCCATGGGTTGATGTTCTACAAAGGCATTAGGACAGGCTGGATTTGTGGGTTGAGGTTCCACAAAGGGATCTGGACAGGCTGGATCTGTGGGTTGAGTTTTTACAAAGGGATCAGGACAGGATGGATCCATGGGTTGATGTTCTACAAAGGGATCTGGACAGGCTGGATCCATGGGCGAAGGCTCTACGGAGGGATCTGGACAGGCTGGATCCATGGGTTGAGGTTCCACCAAGGCATCTGGACAGACTGGATCCATGGCCAAGGCTCTGCAGAGGGATCAAGACAGGCTGGATCCATGGGTTGAGGTTCCACAAAGGGATCTGAGTAGATTGGATCCATGGGTTGAGATTCTACAAAGCGATCAGGACAGGCTGGATCCATGGGCCAAGGCTCTGCAGAGGGATCAGGACAGGTTGGATCCATGGCCAAGGCTCTGCAGAAGGATCTGGGCAGTGGTGGAGTCCCGATCCCTGGAGCGATCTAGAAGACATGGATATGATGCACTCAGGGATGTGGTTTAGTGATGGCCTTGGCGGTGTTTGGTTTATGGTTGGATTCTGTGATCCTAGAGGTCTTTTCCCACCTCAACAATTCCATGATTGAGGGGGGAGCAGCCAGTTCTGGGATCCCAGCACCACCTAGGGAAGCAGCGTGGTGGGATTGGCCAGGAGAAGACTGCAGCTTGGGTGACCCCAGCCCCACTCACGGCCGCCTCTCCTCTTGCAGGTGAAGATGTCGGCATGGGAGAAGGAGGTGCCACAGCGGTGGTTCAGCCAGTTCCGGGCGGGCAGCAGGGTAAGGACACTGGTCGTTCCTTGGAAGAGTTCTCCTTCCTCTTCCAACATGGACATGGGCTGGGAAGTTCTCCCCTTCTCTCCTGCAACGCTCTCCACGCGTCCCCAGCACCCACCTCCTGGGCAGCTGGATTCTCCTTTTCCTCTATCCCTAAGGAGAAACAGGATTGTCCCCACCTGACCTTGAACCTCTCAGCCCTTCTGACCATCTCCCCTTCCCGATTGTCTCCTCCGAGGGGTCCCAGATTCCCCTCCAGCCCCGCTTTCCGCACGGCTCTGGCCATTGGCCACCAACTAAGTCATCTCTTGCTCCCGTAGTTTTCCTACACGGATTCGGAGGGCGAGCCCCTCGGCGTGGTGCAGTTGGCCTTCCTCCGGCTCCTCAGCGTCTCCGCTCGCCAGAACTTCACCTACCACTGCCACCGCTCCGTGGCCTGGCACAACTCCGGCTCTGGAGACCACGGACGTGCCCTCCGCTTCCTGGCGGCCAATGAGGAGGAGCTCAGCTACGACACCAGCCCCTACGTCAAAGCCGTGATGGACGGCTGCGCGGTGAGCGGAGACGGATGGGTGGGGGAGATGGATCCGTGGGGAGAGGGATGGATGAGGAGCAAGATCTATGGGGAGAGGGATGGATGGGGAAGCAGTATCCATGGGGAGAGGGATGGATGGAGAAGCAAGATCTGTGGGGAGAGGGATGGATGAGGAGCAAGATCCATGGGGAGAGGGATGCATGGAGAAGCAGGATCCATGGGGAGAGGGATGGATGGAGAAGCAGGATTCATGGGGAGAGGGATGGATGGGGAAGCAGGATCCATGGGGAGAGGGATGGATGGAGAAGCAGGATCCATGGGGAGAGGGATGGATGGAGAAGCAGGATTCATGGGGAGAGGGATGGATGGGGAAGCAGGATCCATGGGGAGAGGGATGGATGGAGAAGCAGGATCCATGGGGAGAGGGATGGATGAGGAGCAAGATCCATGGGGAGAGGGATGCATGGAGAAGCAGGATCCATGGGGAGAGGGATGGATGGAGAAGCAGGATTCATGGGGAGAGGGATGGATGGGGAAGCAGGATCCATGGGGAGAGGGATGGATGAGGAGCAAGATCTGTGGGAGAGGTGGAAATAGAAGCAAGGTCTATAGGAAGAGGGATGGTAGTGGAAGCAAGATCCGTGGGGAGAGGTGTGGATGGGGGAGCAGAATCCATGGGGAGAGGGATGGATGGAAAAGCAAGATCCGTGGGAGAGGGATGGATGAGGAAGCAACATCTGTGGGAAGAGAGGTAGAAGTAGAAGCAAGGTCTTTCGGGAGAGGGATGGATGGAGAAGCAGGATCCATGGGGAGAGGGATGGATGAGAAGCAAGATCCATGGGGAAAGGGATGCATGGGGAAGCAAGATCTGTGGGAGAGGTGGAAATAGAAGCAAGGTCTATGGGGAGAGGGATGGTAGTGGAAGCAAGATCCGTGGGGAGAGGTGTGGATGGGGCAGATGGATCTGTGAGTAGAGGGATGCATGGGGGAGCAGGATCCATGCAGAGAGGGATGGATGGGGAAAGAGGATCCATGGGGAGAGGGATGGATGAGGAGCAGGACCTGTGGGGAGAGGTGGAAGTAGAAGCAAGGTCTATGGGGAGAGGGATGGAAGTGGAAGCAAGATCCGTGGGGAGAGGGATGGAAGAGGAAGCAAGATCCGTGGGGACAGGAGTGGATGGGGAAGCAAGATCCATGGGGCTGGAGAGGATGTGGGGACAGAAAGCTTGAGATACAGGGATGGGTGAAGGCACAAATGGGTGATGAGGAGAGAGGAAGCACTGGAAGGCACTGGGACTGAGGGGTAGGAGAACTGGGAGGAGGCAGGACCTTTCCCTTGGGTACGCTCTGATGTAAGCAGGGTGTTCGGAGAGGGATTATGGAATCATGAAATGGGTTGGGTTGGAAGGGGTCTCAAAGCCCATCCATCCAAAGCCATGGGCAGGGACACCTCCCACTGGATCAGGAGGCTCCAAGCCCCATCCAACCTGGCCTTGAACACCTCCAGGGATGGATCATCCGCGACTTCTCTGTGCCAGGGCCTCCCCCCCTCATCCTGAAGAATTTCCTTCCAAGGTCCAATCTAAATCTTCCTCTTTCCCCCTCGTCCCATCACTCCATGCCCTTGGAAAAAGTCCTTCCCCCAAGTTGCCCGTAGGCCCCCTTCAGGTAATCCAGTAAAATTCCATGCTTCAGGAGAAAGGGTGGCTGGATAGGGACCTCCAGAGCTGAGCCTGGGTGACACCAGAGTGGTGGTGGCTGCTGGAGGAGATCCAGGGTTGGCTCTGGGTGAACCCATCCCTGATCCGCAGGCACGGAAGGGCACGAGCTGGACGGTTCTCGAGGTGAGCACGCCCCGCCTGGAGCAGCTCCCACTGCTGGACGTGCGCATCCCGGACTTCGGCGAACCCGGCCAACGGTTCGGCTTCGAGGTGGGCCCAGTGTGTTACCTCGGATAGGATCCGATCCACCTCCCGCCATCTGTCACGCTCCCCGCCACGCCTTGGCCTCCTCGCATCCTCTCCTCGGCACGGTGAAGTGGCAGGACCCCTCTTATCGCCCAACTGGCGCTGGGAGCTGAGGTGCCAACTCTGCCTGCCCGCTCCGAGCCCACTGTGCTGCCATCACCGCTTCCGCAGGGACCGGGATCCGCAGAGACGCGGGAGACGTCAACGCTTAGGACCAAGCTATATCGTAACACGTAGCGAGGAAAACCATTACCGGATCCACGGCGACCTCCCAGCAGCGCTGCCTTCCTTCCATGTCTCCATCCCAATCCCAGAGCTTTCCCACGGTCACACCACTCCATGGGAGCCCCTGGAGGAGCAGAGAGAATAAGACTTGGTCCCTCAAGTGGGACGACACTGGTGAGCGGGTTGATTGCTGAGAGAGCCCTCGCATCCTTCTTCCCGCACGGATTCGCACCACGGCAACCCATGTGCTCCAAAGACATTTCTTGGATGAGGAAGGAATGGACCCTTGGAGCTGCCCACCCATTGCCCTCCATCGGCTCTGTTCTTCAATCCAACCGGGGAGATGTTGTGTGACCCCGTTACTCTGCTAATTAAGGCTAATTAATTTGAAATGAAGCTTCCCCATCCCAAGGTGCTCTTCTTCGTCCCATCAAGGTGTTCTTCCTCATCCCATCAAGGTGCTCTTCCCCGTCCCATCAAGGTGCTCTTCCTCGTCCCATCAAGGTGTTCTTCCTCATCCCATCAAGGTGTTCTTCCTTGTCCCATCAAGGTGTTCTTCCTCGTCCCATCAAGGTGTTCTTCCTCGTCCCATCAAGGTGCTCTTCCTCATCCCATCAAGGTGTTCTTCCTCGTCCCATCAAGGTGTTCTTCCTCGTCCCATCAAGGTGCTCTTCCTCATCCCATCAAGGTGCTCTTCCTCGTCCCATCAAGGTGCTCTTCCTCGTCCCATCAAGGTGTTCTTCCTCATCCCATCAAGGTGCTCTTCCTCATCCCATCAAGGTGTTCTTCCTCGTCCCATCAAGGTGCTCTTCCTCGTCCCATCAAGGTGCTCTTCCCCGTCCCATCAAGGTGTTCTTCCTCATCCCATCAAGGTGCTCTTCCTCATCCCATCAAGGTGTTCTTCCTCGTCCCATCAAGGTGCTCTTCCCTGCCCTCCTTTCCTGCCTCCGGTCATTGCGGATCATCCCTACAACGGGCGTATCTAAAACCCCTCCGGCAAAGCCAATCCCGAGCCCACGGACGGAAGCGAGGCGGAAGGACGTTGTGTTTTTACTGTGTTGTTTTTATGTTTTAAATTAATTATGTTATTTAAAGGAGTGGATACGGCCACCAACATTGCTCCCTTGCAGCCTGATGTCAGATTTTCCCACAGGAACAACCCCCCCCCCCACCCCCCACCCCAGGAAGCGGATTTCACGGAGCTTTAGCCCAGCCCAGGCCTCGGGGGAGGCGGGAGGGGAGGAAAAATGGAAAAAAAAAATAAATAAAGAAATAAAAATAAAAATCTGAATTTCTTGGTGCCCTCACGTAAAGGGGCAGCGGGCTCCGCTGTTTAGTTTTGGTAAGGAGCGGAGCAGCGTTCCGGAGCGGAGCAGCGTTGCGGAGCGGAGTGAATGTTCTGTAAGTAATGTTTAAAGTTGTATTTTAATAAATCACCTCTAATTTTGCTGCTTTTTGGGGTCGGTTCTTGCTTTTGTTTGATTGCTTTCTCCCTTTCCTTACGTCATTTTTCTCCGTCACGGAATTTTTTCCCTATCGATTTCCATCCTGGGGGGAGAAATAAAACACGAGCGTCATTCCGTGCGCCTGGAAAAAAGGGATGCTCGGCGCGGAAAAGGGAAGCGGAACGTGGAGCTTTCCTAACCAGCAGCACCGCGGGAGAGCCGGGAATTCCGGCTCTTCCCAGAAAACGGAAGCCACAACCCCCACTTCCTTTCCCCTCTCCGAATTGTGGGAGCTTTTCTTCCTCTCTACTCATGGATTTGAGGGGGGAAAAGGGCGAGAAAGGGAAGAGTGAGGGGAAAAGGAAGGATGAGGGGGAAAAGGGGGGAAAGGGAAGGATGAGAAGAAAAGGGTGGGAAAGGGAAGAATGAGGGGGAAAGGGTGGGAAAAGGAAGGATAAGGGGGAAAGGAAGGATGAGGGGGAAAAGGGGGGAAAGGGAAGAATGAGGGGGGAAAGGATGGGAAAGGGAAGGATGAGGGGGGAAAGGGGGGAAAGGGAAGAATGAGGGGGGAAAGGATGGGAAAGGGAAGGATGAGGGGGGAAGGAAGAATGAGGGGGAAAGGGGAGGAAGGGAAGGATGAGGGGAAAAGGGTGGGAAAGGGAAGGATGAGGGGAAAAGGAAGGATGAGGGGGGAAACGGGGGAAAGGGAAGGATGAGGGGAAAAGGATGGGAAAGGGAAGAATGAGGAGGAAAAGGGGGGAAAAGGAAGAATGAGGGGGAAAGGGGGGGAAGGGAAGGATGAGGGGGAAAGGAAGGATGAGGGGGAAAAGGGGGGAAAGGGAAGAATGAGGGGAAAAGGCTGGGAAAGGGAAGGATGAGGGGAAAAGGGGGGAAAGGGAAGGATGAGGGGGAAAGGGTGGGAAAAGGAAGGATGAGGGGGAAAGGGAAGAATGAAGGGAAAAGGAAGAATGAGGGGGAAAGGGGGGAAGGGAAGAATGAGGGGGAAAAGTATGGGAAAGGGAAGAATGAGGGGGAAAGGAAGGATGAGGGGGGAAAAAGGGGGAAAGGGAAGAATGAGGGGAAAAGGCTGGGAAAGGGAAGGATGAGGGGGAAAGGGTGGGAAAAGGAAGGATGAGGGGGGAAACGGGGGAAAGGGAAGGATGAGAGGGAAAAGGGGGAAGGGAAGAATGAGGGGAAAAGGATGGGAAAGGGAAGAATGAGGAGGAAAAGGGGGGGAAGGGAAGGATGAGGGGGAAAGGGGGGAAAGGGAAGGATGAGGGGGGAAGGGCGGGAAAGGGAAGGATGAGGGGGAAAGGGGGGAAGGGAAGGATGAGGGGGAAAGGGTGGGAAAGGGAAGGATGAGGGGGAAAGGAAGGATGAGGGGGAAAAGGGGAGAAAGGGAAGAATGAGGGGGAAAAGGATGGGAAAGGGAAGGATGAGGGGGGAAAGGGAAGGATGAGGGGGGAAAGGGGGGGAAGGGAAGAATGAGGGGAAAAGGGGGGAAAGGGAAGGATGAGGGGAGAAAGGTGGGAAAGGGAAGGATGAGGGGAGAAAGGTGGGAAAGGGAAGGATGAGGGGGAAAAGGATGGGAAAGGGAAGGATGAGGGGGAAAGGGTGGGAAAGGGAAGGATGAGGGGAGAAAGGTGGGAAAGGGAAGGATGAGGGGGAAAAGGATGGGAAAGGGAAGGATGAGGGGGAAAGGGTGGGAAAGGGAAGGATGAGGGGGAAAAGGATGGGAAAGGGAAGGATGAGGGGGAAAGGGTGGGAAAAGGAAGGATGAGGGGGAAAGGAAGGATGAGGGGGAAAAGGGGAGAAAGGGAAGAATGAGGGGGTAAAGGGAGGGAAAGGGCAGCGTGAGAAGGAAAAGGGTGGGAAAGGGAAGAATGAGGGGATAAAAGGATTGGAAGGGGATGTTTTGATGGGAGAAAAGGATAGGAAGGGGGAAAGTGATGGGGAAAAAGGAGGAAAAGGAAGACTTGCAGAGGAAAAGGGCGGGAAGAGGGTAAGTGGGGGGGGGAATAGTGGGAAGGGGCAGTGGGAAGGGGGAAAATGGTGGGAAGGGGCAGCATGAGGGGAAGAAAGGGTGAGGAAGGAAGAATGAGGGGATAAAAGAGTGGGAAGGGGCAGGGTGAGGGGGAAAAAGGGCAGGAATTGGAATGTGAGGGGGAAAAGGATGGGAAGGGGAAGAGTGATCAGGAAAAGCGTGGGAAAGGGAAGAATGAGGGGGGGAAAGGGCAGGAAGGTGCAGGGAGAGGGGAGAAAAGGATGGGAAGAAAAGGAAGGGGGGGGGGAATGGCAGAAAAGGGAAGAATGAGGGAGAAAGGGGCAGCAAAGAGAAGTGTGAGGGAGGAAAAGGGAAGGGGGAGCGTGAGGGGGGAAAAGGACAGGAAGAGGGAAAGTTGGGGGGAAAGGATGGAAAGGGAAGAATGAGGGAGGAAAAGGATGGGAAGCGAAAGAATGTGGGGGGAAACGGTGGGAAGGGACAGCGTGAGGCGTGAAAAGGGTGGGAAAGGAAGAATGAGGAGCAGGAAGGAGAAGTGTGAGCGGAGAAAAGGGTGGGAAAGAGACAAATGAGGGGGGAAAGGGTGGGAATGGGAAGAATGAGGAGGGGAAAGGGTAGGAAGGGGCAGCGTGAGGGGAAAACAGGCAGGAACTGGAACGCGAGGGGGGAAAGGGTGGGAAGGGGCAACACGAGAGGTGAAAAGGGGGGGGGGGGAGAGTGGGAAAGAGGAAAAAGCCGAGAAAAGGGCAGGAAAGGGAAGAATAAGTTGGAAAAGGGAGAGTGAGAGGAGAAAAAAGCAGGAAGGGCAGCGTGGGAGGGGGGAAAGGGCAGGAAAGGGCAGGATGAGGGAAGGGAAGGGGAAGAGTGAGGGGGGAATGGAAAAGGTGGGGAGCCCGTGACACGCAATGCCTGTAACGGCCGCTCGGTGTCGCCAAGCCCATCCCGACGGTGTCGGTACCGCTGCCTCTTCCCTGGGCATCGACGTCTGGGGGTGCCAGTTTATCCCAGCTGTGCTGAGCCGGGCCAAGCGAAGCTGAACTGAGCTGAGCCGAGCTGAACTGAGCCGAACCGAGCTAAACGGAGAAGTGTGAGCCGAGCTGAACAGAGCCGAATCGAGCTAAACGGAGCCAAGCTGAGCCGAGCTGAACAGAGCCGAACCGAGCTAAACGGAGCTGAGCTGAGCCGAGCTGAACAGAGCCGAACCGAGCTAAACGGAGCCGAGCTGAGCCGAGCTGAACAGAGCCGAATCGAGCTAAATGGAGCCGAGCTGAGCCGAGCTGAACAGAGCCGAACCGAGCTAAACGGAGCCGAGCTGAGCCGAGCTGAACAGAGCCGAATCGAGCTAAACGGAGCCGAGCTGAACAGAGCCGAACCGGGCTAAATGGAGCCGAGCTGAGCCAAGCTGAACAGAGCTGAACCAAGTTAATCCAAGCTGAGCTGAGCCAAACTGAACAGAGCTAAAACAAGCTAAACTGAACCAAGATGAACAGAGCCTAATCAAGCTAATCCTAGCTGAGCTGAGCCAAGCTGAACAGAGCTGAGCCAAGCTAAACCGAACCGAGACAAGACGAGCTGAATCCAGATAAGTTGAACTGAGCCAAGCTGAGCTGGGTGGGCTGAGCTGAGTTGAGCTAAGGTGGGCCAAGCTGAGCTGAGCCAAGCTGAGCCCAGCCAAGCAAGGTCCAGAGAAGACAAGTTGGGCAGGCTGAGCTGATTTGGGCTGAGCGGAGCTGGGCTGAGGTGAACCAAGCTGAGCAGGGCTGGGCTGAGCTGAGCCAAGCCAAGCAGGGCTGGGCTGAATGGAGCCAAGGTGAGCTGAACTGAGCCAGGCTGAGCCGAGTCTGGCCAAGTTGAGCTGAGCAGAGTTAAACTGAGCCAAGCTGAGTCAGGCTGGGCCAAGCTGATGGAGATCCTGCCTAAGAGGACTTAGGGCCAAAATTCAGGCTGTTCCAAGCAGGGCAGTGATGCTTTTCCCCAGCACAGAGGGAGAGTTGGCACCTCACTCATCTTGGAGAGATAGAACAAGCAGGAATGGTTTTAAGCTCAAAGAGGGCGGATTTAGACTGGATCTGAGGACAGAATGTTCCATGCTGAGGGTGGGGAGACCCTGGAAGAGGTTCCAAGGGAGGTGGGAGATGCCCCGTCCCTGGGAACATTCAAGGTCAGGTTGGAGGGGGGTCTGAGTGACCTGATCCCTGCCTATGGAACCTCAAAGGTTCCATCCAACACTAAATCTCCATTCCATGAGTTTTCCCCAGCTGCCACATCCTAAATGCTGCTCCAGCTCCTTAAAAGCTGAGCAGGGAAGACAATGCTTGGCCAGTCTGGTGTTCCAGCATCATGGAAAACGCTGACCCAGGGAGCCAGCGCTGATTCTCCAGGCGTCACCCAACCACTCGGCCTATCTCCAAGGCACCATGGCTTTGGACCTTTCGACAGGTGAGGAGTGAGTTGCTACCTGGGGTCGTGCAGGTAGGGAGATGCTGGATGTGGTTGCAGCATCTCCGATCCATTTGTTAACGAACAGCTCTTCCGCTGCAGCAGGTGTGGGAAAAAGGGAATTGCTCAGCGAGGCAAGGGTGGAAGCTTAGGAAATCCTCACTCAGGAGGAACACAACACAGGTAAACTGAGTGAGGAGGAGGAACACCTCCCATTCAAGAGAGGCGACCTTTCTTCCAGTGGATCCAGTTGGAAAGGGGCTTTCAGGGAGCCACACGTGCCTTGGGGTTCCCTGCAAACAAAAAGTGTTGTGAGAGGATGGATTCCAAAAAAAGCTCCTGGGACTCCTGACACGTCCGATTGCCTTCAGGGTGGCCTCAGGCCTCTGCTTGGGTGGAGGAAGAAGAAGGTGCCTGGAGCTGCTCCGTGCCCCTTGCAGGCCAGGCAAAATGCTCTGAGTCCAAAGGGTATCGAGTGCCCCCAGCGCGTGCCAGGGCTCCCCAGCACCTGGCACCATCGTGTCTGTGGGCTTTAGAATCACAGAATCATTGAATCCTAAGGTTGGAAGAGACCTCTGAGATCACCGAGTCCAACCATCCCTGTCTCCCCACCAAACCCTGTCCGTAAGGAACTCATCCACCCGGCTGTTAAACACCTCCAGGGATGGCGACTCCACTCCCTCCCTGGGCAGCTGTGCCAATCCCTGACCACTCTTTAAGGAAAGAAATTCTTCCCAATGTCCAGTCGAAACCTCCCCTGGTGCAACTTGTGGCCGTTTCCTCTCGTCCCATCGCTGTCACTTTGAGAGGAGCCCAGCCCCCACCCCGTCACAGCCTCCTCTCAGGCAGGTGTAGACAGGGATGAGGTCTCCCCTCAGCCTCCTCTTCTCCAGACCAAACCCCCCTCAGATCCCTCAGCCCAGGTTCTCCAGCCCCTCCCCAGCTCCGTTCCCTTCTCGGGATGCGCTCCAGCCCCTCAATGTCCCTTCCTGGACTGAGGGGTCCAAAACTGACCCCGGCACTTGAGGTTTGCCCTCCCCAGCGCTGAGCACAGGGGCACAATCACCTCCCTGCTCCTGCTGCCCACGCTGGGTCTGACACAGGCCCAGATGCCACTGGCCCTCTTGGCCACCTGGGCCACTGCTGGCTCATGGTCAGCTGCTGCCAACAAAGATGATGGGACCCTTGAATGGTCCTTCCCCTGCATGGGTTAAATCCACCACTTGCAGGTCTCCTGGGCTGTGGGGTTGGGGGATCAAGAGTGAGGGGGGATGTGTCCTTTCTCTTGCCCATCCATGCTGGGCACCCTCTTGTTTCCCACCATAAAAAGGGGTGTGGGAGTTTTTGGGGGGCATTTTATCCTCTCTCCCTCTCTGTCATAGGGGTGGGGGGCTCATTCCTGTGTGGCTCCACGTGCTGGGAAACTGGAGGAACAGATGGGGAGGGTGAGGGCACCATCCTGCTCGCTCAGGACCTCCCTCGCAGTTTGTCCCCTGGTAACTGGTGACGCGGCAGCCCTGGGGGCGGAGGGAACCCTCTCTTGGGAATCCCCTGGCACCGCTCCCATCCGTTTCCCACTGCCGAAGACACCCTGGAGAACTTGTGGCAACCCCCCTGGCATGGGGCTGGGGGGCGAGAAGGGTGACCCAAGTGTGGACATCTCAGCCGTGGGGGCCAAGGAATGGGAACACGAGCTCCTGGCGGGGGACGAAGTGGTGTGACTCCCACTTGGACAGCCCTGGGCACAGCTGGAGGCGATGACTGGAGTTGGCACGGGTGTCCCTGATGAAAGGGGACACCGCTGTGCTCGGCTTGATGTGATCCTTTTTCCTGGCCTTGGCGTCTGTGGGGTGAGGGGGCAGCTGCCAACAGCCCCGCATTCGGGGTGTCTGCCCTGCCCCTCATGCAGAAAGCGGGGATTTCCAGCCAAGCCAGCGTCCCCCGCCACAGCTTTTCCGGGAAACGGCTCTGCAGGCACTCCCTGTCCTCCAGTAACCCCAGTCCAACCAGTCAGCACATGGCACTGGGCTGCGTCACCCGTCTCTGGCAGACTTCGGGCAGCTGAGGTGCTGATGCCAGCGTGCGGAGGGGCACCTGCTCCGGAGGCATTGCCAAGTGAGGGCTCCTGGGCTCCTCTGGGAACGAGGGGCTCAGTCAGGAGCCCGCGGCAATGCCAAAGCCTGGGTGCGGCGAGCAGAGCTGGGATTGGCATCCATCCTTCGGGAGGTGCCCGAGTGGGAGCCCACGGATACCTCCGGCCGACCCTGCCCCCACGCAAAACCATATACCCTCCCCAAACCAAGCTCCTTGCTCCACTGGCATCCCGTGCCAGGACCTCGAGTGTCCCGAGGGCACTTGGGCCATTGCCAGAGGGGAGGACAAGGGGGTGACCTGCTCTGCTCATGCCCCCAGGTCCATGTCCCCTCCCCAGTGCTTCCCACCAAGGACCCCAGCCTGTATGCAAGGCAACCAGGTTTCACATCCTCTTCGCCGCACACCACCCGCTTTCTGTTCCAGCCGCATCTTCCGCTCCCCACGAAGAGGGAAGCGGGCACGGAGCTGCACCCACCACCCCCAGGACTGGCTCCTCATCCTCTTCATCCCCTCTCCTCTACACCCGCTTTGTGCCTCTCTCTCAATCCCAGAGCACGGGTGTCTCGCGTGCGTAGGACTCGGAACATCCCCGGGCTGTGGGCTCCAGTGCCAGGCACTGCGGAGACTCCCGCTGCCCTCGCCTCATGCGTGCGAGCGCTGTGCCCAGGTGCCCGCAGCTGGGTGGTGACTGGGAAGGAAAGGAGAACCAGGACAGGGAGTTCCGGAGCGGGGCTGAAGGGTCACCAGTTACCAGGCAGAGCTGCTGCTGGGAGAACTGGTCTGGCTGAGGGCAAGATCCAGCTTCGCTCCCTGGGCCGTGAGCCCTGGTACCCCTAGGCCAGGTGGCATCTCAACCATGGGCCGCGAGCCCAGGCACCCATGGGCTAAATGCCCTCACGCTTACGGGCCATGTGCCCTGGCATCCATGGGCCAAGTGCCCTCACATCCATGGGCCATGCGCCCTGGCACCCGTGAGCCACGTGCCATCACACCCATGGACCACACGCCCTCACACCCATGGCCTGTGTGTCCTGGCAACCATGAGCTACACACGCACCCACCCATGGGCCACGCACCCTGGCACCCCTGGGCCGTGTGTCTTCATGCCAATGGGCTTCCTCATCACTGGCTGCCACGAACGGGCACCTCGTTCTTTAGGGGTGCCAAGATTCCCCCCCACATTGGCTGGGAGATGCCAGGGGAGCTGAGATCACCCTGCCCCTTCCCTCTGGGAGCTGGAGCCCTGCCCCGTGCCCTGCGCCCCACGGATCGCCCAGACAGCGCGGGGGCTCGAGGAGAACGGGGAGGGACACATGGCAGTGCCAACCCAACCCACTTTATTGTGGTGACAAAGCAGCAGAGCAGCAGCAGAGGGGGCAGGACCGGGCACCGTGGGGCAGCTGTGGGGCAGGGCACAGCCCGTTCCCTTCGGGGATCCACAGGGGACACCCCACATCCAGGCTGGGAGGAGGGGCTGTGCCCTCAGTTGCCGTTGGCCACAGTGCCAAGGGCTGTGGGCAGGGCAGCACCAGTGAGGTGGTGTGGAAAGAGGACTGGGACCAGTGCAGAAGGAGCCCAGCACCAAGTGGGGACGGGACCCACACGCGGTGCCCGCGCACGGGAGCAGGAGCTGCTGCTGAGGTGGCGCAGGGCTATGGGGCAGCGGGATGGGCAGGTCCTGCCACATCCAAGGGCGAGAGCGAAGGGCACGGAGAGTGCGGCTGAGGGGAGGCCGGGATCCCCTCACAAGGGGTCGCGCCGGGTGCGGAGGCTGCTCATCTTCATGGCCTTGATGATGAGGACGGTGCCCGCGGCGATGCCAATGATGCCCACGGCCAGGCCCAGGGCGCACACCACGGTCTCGGTGGTCTCGGAAACGGGGAGAGGCACCTGAAGTTCTGGGGAGGGGGCACAGGGGGGGTGAGGCCGGGGCGCTGAGCACCCCTCGCTGCCAGCCAGGCCGGGGGACGCGGGCGCACGGGGTCGGTGCCCCCTCCTCACCCCAGTGCTTGCGCAGGGGCGTGGGCAGCCCCCAGTGCTCCACGCGGCAGTCGTAGGACTCCCCGCGCGTGGGGATGAAGGGCAGGTAGGAGAACTTGCGGAAGGCGTGGTCGTCTCGTGGGTAGAAGACGGTCTCGAGGACGCCGTCCGTCACCTCCTGCCCGTTCCTCAGCCACGAGATGGAGATGACGGACGGCCAGAACTTGTCCACGTAGCAGATGAGGATGTTGGGCTCTCCCAGCTCCACACGGTGTTTGGAGAACACCGTCACCTCGGGGGGCACTGGGCACAGCGGGCACGGGGACAGAGTCAGCGCTGCCCGGGGGGAGTGGGCTGGACGAGGCCCTGTTGTGCCTCCTGCCCCCCACGGGGAGTCCCCCCGCCCCCCCGCCCCGGGCCCCAGCCCAATGCCCCCACGGGGCAGCTGGGCGCTGGGCACCGTGCTGCCAGCTGGGCTGCAGGGGCTGGGAGCCACGGGGTGCCCAGAGGAGAATCCTAAGGTTGGAAGAGACCTCTGAGATCATCGAGTCCAGCTGTACCCACCTCCCCACTACACCTTGTCCCTAGGGAACTCATCCACCTGTAGGGAGATGGGCAGGAGATGGGCAGGGGATGGGCAGGAGATGGGCAGGGGATGGGTGAGGGATGGGCAGGAGATGGGCAGGAGAAGGTAGGGGATGGGCAGGAGATGGGCAGGAGATGGGCAGGAGATGGGCAGGGGATGGGCAGGAGATGGGCAGGGGATGGGTAGGGGATGGGCAGGGGATGGGTAGAAGGCAGGAGCTGGGCAGCAGAAGGCGCTGGCCGTGCCGTTACCGATGGTTCCCTGCGAGCGGTTGGACCTTTGGATCATGATCTCCAGGTTCTGTTTGCCGATGGCCGCGTTCTGCAGCGCTCCCTGCGTCTCGAAGCTGGTGAGCTCCCCGAACTCGGGCAGGCGCCACACGGTCTCCTGCTTCGACAGGTCCACGTGGAACACCTCATCGGCGTTGAAGGCCTGCAGGTACTCCCCATCCTCCTGCCGCGACGGCTCCAGGCGCTGCTGGAACTCCGCTTGGTGGATCGTGGCGCCCACTGCCAGGAGCCGGGCATGAGGGGCACCACCGGCCAGGAAGCTGGGTCGCCCCCAGGCTCTCCCAAGGGTTCCCCCCAACGCTCAGTGGGCACCGCTGGGCACAGGAGCACCCCACCTCCCACCCCCAGACCCACCTCTGCCCCCAGTGCCAGCCTCTGCCCTCAGACCATCTCCCTGCCCCCAGACTGTGCCCTTGCCCCCCAAACCCGCGCACCAACGGTCCCTGTGGGTCCAGAGCTCCTGGGACTCCACCTGTTCCCCCAGACCCACCTGTGCCACCAGACCCACCTGTGCCCCCAGACCCCACCTGTGCCGCCAGACCCCACCTGTGCCGCCAGACCCACCTGTGCCGCCAGACCCCACCTGTGCTGCCAGAACCCACCTGTGCTGCCAGACCCCACCTGTGTCGCCAGACCCACCTGTGCCCCCAGACCCTACCTGTGCCCCCAGACCCCAACTGTGCCGCCAGACCCACCTGTGCCCCCAGCCCCCACTTCTGACCCCTCTCCCCCAACCGCCCTTCTCCCCCAGCCCCCCTGCCCGCAGCACCTTTCACGGCCCCCGTGCCCTGCAGGCTCAGCACCCCCAGCAGCGCCAGCGCCAGGTGCCACCCTGCACCCATCGCCTCTGCTGGCAGCGAGAGCGGGAGCGGGCGTCGCTCTGCGGGCAGGGAGCTGAGTGCTGGGGCCCCCCCAGACGCTGCGCCAATGGCAGGGAGCCCCGAGGCCACCTCAGCTGTTCCCAGGCAGAGCCCTCCCAGTGCCTTGCCAGTCCCTCCCAGTGCCCCCCCCCCGCCATCCCAGCACAGGACCAGGCTGAGCGCGGCTCTGCCTGGAGACGAGTGACGCTGCCCAGCTCCGCTGCGCACTGGGCCTCCCAGTGCGGGACTGGGCAGCGCTGGGGCGAGAGCCCGGGCGGGCAGAGTGCGGGGGGGCTCGCTCGGGGGTGCCAGCGCCTCTGCAGCCTCTGCTGGGAGCAGCCATGGGGGCTGCCGGTGTGGCGGCAGCTGGGGCCGTGCTGCTGGCACTGGTGGTGCTGGGAGCCCAGCGGGCGGCTGGCGAGGAGAGCTCGGGTGAGCTGGGCGCCCGGGCGGGGGGAGGGGCTGGCACCCCAGCCCCACAGGGGCCCCTCGGCCCAGCGCCGGGCACAGGGGCAAGGGCTTGGCTTTGGCAGGGGAAGCTTGAGCTGGCACCTTGGCAAGAAAGCCTTCCCGCCGAGGGGGGGAGGCCCTGGCACAGGGTGCCCCGAGCAGGGGGGGCTGCCCCGTCCCTGCAGCCGGCAGGTGCCCAAGGCCAGGTTGGCCGGGGCTGGCAGCAGCCTGGGCTGCAGGGAGGGCTGCGTGCCCAGGGCAGGGGGTGGCAGCGGGCGCTGGGGGCTCGGAGGTGCCTTCCAAGCCCAAGCGCTCGGTGATTCTGGGCCTGGGGTGGAGCCGGGGCTGGGGGTGCGCTGGGAAGGGAGTGGGCTGGGGGCCTGGCTGGGCAAGGGGGGTGGGCCTGGGTGCAGGGGGGGTGCCCTGGCCCCTGCCCCCCTCCCCCAGCTCTTGGCGCTGGAGGAGCTCCCTGGGGGTGGAGGAGGGGGAGATGGGCTGGGGGGATGCTGGGAGCTGGGGCCGTGCAGCTGGGGAGGGGCAGAACGTGGGGAGGGGGAGAACCTGGGGAGGACCTGGGGGAGAACGTGGGGAGGGGGAGAAGGCTGGGAGAAAGTGGAGATGGGGAGAACGTGACACTGGATGGGGAGAATCCAGGGAAGGGAAGAACCTGGGGAGCGGGAGAAAGTGGAGATGGGGAGAACTTGAGCATGGATGGGGAAAATCCAGGGAAGGGGAGAACGTGGGGAGGGGGAGAACCTGGAGAGGGGGCACTGGAGGAGCTCCCTGGGGGTGGATGGGGTGGGGGAGCTGCAGTGGGTCCTGACCTCCCCTCTCTGCACGAGCAGGATTCTTCCAGGACCTGTTTAAAGCCGACTGTTACTTCATCAACGGCACCGAGCACGTCAGGCTTGTGGCGAGATACATCTACAACCGGCAGCAGGATGTGCACTTCGACAGCGATGTGGGGGTGTTTGTGGCCGACACCCCCCTGGGTGAGCCCGATGCCAGGTACTGGAACAGCCAGGAGACCATTCTGGAGGATGCACGGGCAGCTGTGGACAGGTTCTGCCGAAACAACTACGAGGTGATGACCCGTTTCGCCGTGGATCGGAAAGGTGAGCGCGAGGCAGAAGCTTTCCCGGGGGCCGGGCACGAGCCAAGCCCCTGGCACGCAGGCGGGCAGCGCGTGGCCGTGCCGCGCTCGGGAAAGCAGAGCCCCTGCGCCCTTGCCTGGCTTTGACCCGTTCTGGGGTGTTTGGGGGTGTTTGGGGCATCTCCGGGCCCACCTTTGGCTTCTCTTTCTGCAGTTTGGCCGTTGCTGGGCTTGCTTTGAGCGTCTCTGTGCCCACTTTGCAGGTGTCTTTGCCCGTTTTTACGCATCCTTCCAGTCTTGGTGCCCGTTTTTGCAGTTTCTGCCCTTCCTTGTGGCTTCTCTCTGCCATATTTGGGGCCCTTTGGGCTCATTCTGGGCTTGCTTTGGGCGTCTTTGCCCATTTTCCCCCTCTTCCTGCCCCAGTTTGCAGCCTGTGGGCATTTGGGGGTGGATGCGCCCCCGTGTTTTGCGTGCCTTTGCCTGCGGTTGCCTTCTGCGGGCTGGGGCTGGGCCTCTCCGTGCCCGTTTCTCCGCCTCCCTGCCCGTCGCTGCCGTCCCTGGGCTCCTTTTGGCTCTCCGTGTGCCCGTCTGGGGGGCTCCGTGCCCAGTGCTGCGCTTTGTGCCCCAGTGGAGCCGCAGGTGGCAATCTGGGCCGTGCAGTCGGGCTCCCTGCCCCAGCCCGACAGGCTGCTTTGTGCCGTGATGGATTTCTACCCCGCCGAGGTGGAGGTGAAGTGGTTCAAGAACGGGCAGGAGGAGGTGGAGCGCGTGGTGTCCACGGACGTGATCCAGAACGGGGACTGGACCTACCAGGTGCTGGTGCTGCTGGAAAGCGTCCCGCAGCGCGGGGAGACCTACACGTGCCAGGTGGAGCACGCCAGCCTGCAGCGCCCCGTCACGCGCTCCTGGGGTGAGAGCCTGCCCCGCGCCGCGCCCTGGGCTGGGGGCCCGAGCCCCCGGGACCCCCCAGCCCTGAGCCCCTGCTCTGGCCCCGCAGAGCTGCAGGGGGACGGCGCCAGGAGCAAGATGCTGACGGGGGTGGGGGGCTTCGTGCTGGGCTCCGTCTTCCTGGCGCTGGGGCTCGGCCTCTACGTGCGCAAGAAGGTGAGCAGGGGGGTGGATGGGGAGGGGGGGGCTTGGGGTGTGCGCGGGGTTTGGGGGTGTGCGTGGGGTTTGGGGGTGTGCGTGGGGTTTTTGGGTTCCCTGGGTTCTGGGGGTTTGTGTGGGGTTTGGGGCATTCCTGGGAGTTTGGGGGGTCCCTGGGATTTGGGGCATTCCTGGGAGTTTGGGGGTTCCCCGAGGTTTGGGGGCATCCATGGGGTTTGGGGGATCCCTGGGGTTTGGGAGGTTCTTGTGGTTTAGGGGAGTCTAAAGGCTTTTGGCGATCCCTGGGGTTTGGAGGGTCCCTGGGATCTGGGGATTCCTTGGGGCTATGGGGGTGTCTGGGAATCTGTGGGGTTTAGAGGAGTCCATGGAGTTCTGAGGGTCTCTGAGGTCTGGGGGTGTCTATGGTGTTTCAGGGTCCCTGGGACTTTGGGGGTGCCTGGGAGTCTGAGGAGGTTTGGGGGGTCCATGGGGTTTGGGTGTCCCGTGGGTTTGGGGGTGTCTCTGGGGTTTGGGGAGTTCCTGGGGTTTTGGAGTCCCTGGAGTTTGCGGGTTCCCTGAGGTTTGGAGGGCCCCTGGGGTTTGGAGGATTCCCAGGGGTTTGGGGAGACCCTGGGGTTTGGGGAGTCCATGGGGTTTTGAGAGTCCCTGAGGTTTGGCAGGGTCTATGGGGTTTGAGGGTCCCTGGGAATTTGGGGAGACCCTGGGCTTTGGGGGTTTCCCGGGGTTTGGGAGCTGTCTGGGATTTTAGGGTCTGCTGGGTTTGGGGGAGTCCGAGAGACGTGGGGAGTCCATTGGGTTTTGGGGCGTTGCTGGGGGTTTGGAAGATCGCTGGGGTTTGGGGATGCCTGAGAATCTGAGGGAGCTTGGGGACTCGGAGGCGTTTTGGGGATCCCTGGGGTCTGGGAGGTGGTCGGGGTCTCTGGGGTGAAGGGATTGTGTTGGAGTTTGTGGGATTTGGTGGCTTCTGGCATCCTGGGGCTTGGGGAGTCCCTGGGGATTGGAGAGCACCAGGGTTTGGGAGCTGCCTGAGGCTTGGGGTCTTCTCGGGGTTTGGGGGGTCGCTGGGGTTTGGGGGTCCCTGTGGGGGTGGGACCAGTCCCAACCCCCCCTGATCTGTGCCCTTGTCCCCCCAGAGCTCCTGAAGGCCCCCCTTGCCGTGCGCCCACCCCCAGCCCTGAGCAGCTCCCAGCCCCCCGGAGCTCCCAGCCCCCCGCTCTGCGCCTGCCCCGCTGCGGGCTCCCCCCAGCCCCCCCGCTGCTGCCTCAGGGTGCGGGGGGGTCCCTGCTGCCAAACACGAGAGCTGGATGTGCTGCGGGTCTGGTGTGGGTGCGCCGGGGGAGGGGAGGCACTGGGATGCACTGGGGGGGCACTGTGATCCAGTTGGGGAAGGGGGGGGCACTGGGGATCAGCTGGGGGGGTGGTTTGGATCCGAGAGAGGGGACGAGGGTGCAGTCGGTTCTGCTGGGATGGGGGGCACTGCAATCCACTTGGGGGGAGAGGGATGGGATGGGAAGGAACTGGGATAGGGGAGAAAGAGCTTGGAGTGGAAGAGGGGGGCACTGGGAGGGACTGGCAAGGCACTGGGAGGGCTCTGCCTGGGAACAGCTGAGGCGGCCTCGGGGCTCCCTGCCATTGGCGCAGCGTCTGGGGGGGCCCCAGCACTCAGCTCCCTGCCCGCAGAGCGACACCCGCTCCCTGGGTGCAACTCCTTCCCCCTGGGTCCATCCCTTCCCCCTGGGTCCATCCCTTCCATCTCGATCCCATCCCTTCCCCCTGGGTCCAACTGCTTCGCACTGAGTCTATCCCATCCCCCCGGGTCCATCCCTTTCCCCTGGATCCATCCCATCCCCCTGGATCCATCCCTTCCCCCTGGATCCATCCCATCCCCCTGGATCCATTCCTTCCCTCTGGGTCCATCCCTTCGCCCTTGATCAATCCCTTCCATGTGGACCCCATCCCTTCCCAATGCATCCATCCCTTCCCCCTGGATCCATCCCTTCCATCTCCATCCCAGCCCTTCCCCCTGTGTCCATCCCCTCCCCCTGGATCCATCCCATCCCCCTGGATCCATCGCATCCCCCCGGATCCATCCCTTCCCCTGGGTCCATCCCTTCCATCTCCATCCCAGCCCTTCCCCCTGGGTCAATCCCATCCCTCTGGATCCATCCCATCCCCCTGGGCCCATCCCTTCCCCCTCGATCCCATTCCTTCCCCCTGCATCCATTCCTTGTCCCTGGGTCCATCCCTTCCCCCTGGGTCCATCCCTTCCCCCCGGGTCCATCCCTTCCCCCTGGATCCATCCCATCCCCCTGGGTCCATCCCTTCCCCCCGGGTCCATCCCTTGTCCCTGGATCCATCCCTTCCCCCTGGGTCCATCCATTCCATCTCGATCCCATCCCTTCCCCCCGGGTCCATCCCTTCCCCCTGGATCCATCCCATCCCCCTGGGTCCATCCCTCCCCCCCGGGTCCATCCCTTCCTCCGGGTCCATCCCTTCCCTCCAGCGTTTCCACGTTTTCACATTTCCACGTGGCTCGCACGGTGCCCTTGGGCTGACGATCGCACGGGAAGGGCTTGGAGGGCTTTGCCAACCTCAGCGAGCCCAGCAGTCCCGGCGTCCGTTTGTCCATCTCTCCGTGAGCCATCACTCCGTGGGCCCGTGGTCCGTCGGTCCGGGACTGCATCCCCCACGGTCCCACCCCCCCACGGTCCCACCCCCCGCGGTCCCACCCCTCCGTCACTGCCGGACTCTGGGGGCTCCCGAGCAGCCGCACAGAGGGGGGGGACACCCACCCACTTGGCCCCCCCACTCTCTTTGTGCCGGGTCCCTCTGCCCCCGAATCGTCCAGTGTGGGGGGAGCAGGGCGAGGGGGTCCGTGTGCGGCTGCGGGGGGGCTCTGGGGAGGAGTGGGGGGACGCGGGACTGCGGGACGGGGCAGCGCGGGGCAGAGGGGACGCTGGTGGGGGGAGGAGAGGCAGCGGGGGGGCAGCTGGGAAGGGCCAGGGGTGGGGACAGGGACCCCCAAACCCAGGGACCCTCAAGACTCCAGAGAATCCAAAAGCAGGGAACCCCCCTGAATCCCAGGGACCCCACAAACATCAGGGACCCCCAACCCCAGGAATCACCCCTAACACCAGGGAGCCCCCCAAAACCCCACAAACCCCACAAACAGCCGGGAACCCCAAACCCAGGGACACCCGAACCCCCACGGACCCATCAAAACTTCACGGAACCCAAACTCCCAACGACCCCCCCCAACCCCCGGGGACCCCCCCGAACCCCAGGGAATCCCCCAAGCTCCACAGGACCTCCCAGATCAAGGGACACCCCCACAGCCCTGGCACCCCCAAACCCCACAGACTCATACCAAGTAGCGGAGAACTAAAAAGCCCAATTCACCCCCAAAGCCCGGGGACCCTTCAGCATCCCAGGGATCCCCCAGACTCCAAGCAACGCCCCCAAACCCCAGGGAACCCTCAAACCCCAGGAAGAGCTCAAAACAGCTGCAACCTCCAAACCCCAGGGACCTCCCCGATCCCAGGGACGCCCCGAACCCCAGGGACCCCTCCAAACCCCAGAGCCCCCCAAAGCCCACACACCCACCCAAACTCGGTGCAGGTCAGAAACCCCGGAACCCCCGAGCTCAGGGACCCCTCTAAACCCCAGGGACCCCTCTAAGCCCCAGGGACGCTCCCCAAGCCCGGAGAACCTCCAAAAGCCCAGGGACCCCTCCGAGCCCCAGGGACCCTCGGAAAGCCCGGAGCCCACCCCCACCTCTCAGACCGTTCCAAACCTCAGGAAGCTCCAAAGCCGACGGAAACCCCCAATATCGGGAACCCCTTCCCCAAACACTGGGGCACCCCCAAAACTCGGGCAACTCAACAAACCCCAGGGACCCCCCGAAACCCCAGAGAACCCCCAAACCCCAGCGACCAAAACAAAAGCCCAGGGAACCCCCAGGGAGAGCCCGAACACCACCGGACCTCCAGAACCCCAGGGACCCCCCAGAAGGCAGCAGCCCCCCCAAACCCACGCACTCGTCCAGACTTTGTGGAACTCAAAGAAACCCAAGAAAGCCCCAAACCCAGGGACCCATCTAAACCCCAGGGGGACCCCTCTAAACCCCAGGGAGCCCCCCCAAATCCCACGGAAGCCCACAAACCCCAGGAAGAACCCAAACACCAGGGAACCCCCAAAACACCCGGCACCCCACACACCTCAGGCACATCGAACACCAACACACACTCCCCCCCCCCCATCTCGGCTGCCAGCGGGATCCAAATTTCCCCCCGGCTCGGAGCCTTCCTCTCCCCCCTCTGCGATTCCAACCTTTCCCAGGTTGGGAAGGGGAAACCAAGGAAATGTTATTGGAGCGGAGCCGGGATTGGTCGGAAGAAGCCGGGGGGGAAGGGGACACGAGGACCATCCCAGTTCCCCCAGTCCAGTCCAGTCTAGTCTAGACCATTAAGTGTCTCCCCTTGCAGCCCGCATCCCCCAGTCCCTCTCCTCTCTTTCCATCCCAGGTCCCCCAGTATCTTCCCTTCCAAACCAGTTCCCTTCATCCCTCCCTCCCCTTTCCCAGTTCGCCCAGACCCTTCTCTTTCCATCCCAGTTCTCCCAGTGCCTTCCCATTCCATCCCAATTCCCACAGTCCCTTCCCTTCTATCCCACTTCCTCCAGTCCCATCCCTTTCCATCCCAGCTCCCCCAGTCCCTCACCATCCAGCCCAGTTCCTCCACTCCCATCCCTTTCCTTCCCACTTCCACCCGTCCCTTCCTTCCTATCCCGTCGCTCCCCGTCCCTTCCCTCCCTTTCCCGGTTTGCCCAGTCCTTTCCCCTCCCCTCCCAGTTCCCCCAGTCCATCGCAGTCCCTCTTATTCTCACGCACACCCTCGCATTCCAGCTCAGTTCCCTCCGTGCCTTCTCTTCAATCCCACTCCCTGCCCTGTCCAGTCCAGTGCAGCCCAGCACCTCCCAGTGCATCCCAGCACTTCCCAGTCCATCCCACACCCTCCCCTTCGGTCAAGGGACACCCCCACAGCCCTGGCACCCCCCAATGCCCGGTTCCACCAGTCCATCCCACTCCCTCCCATTCTACCCCAGTTCCCCACTCCCTGCTCTTCCACCCCAGTCTCTCCCAGTCTCTCCCAGTCCCTCCCAGTCCCTCCCAGTCCCCCGTCGCTCTCACCCTGTCCCGTTCCCGACCTGGGGACAGGGCTGAGTGTCCTCCCCCCCGCCCCCGTCTCCTCGGACCCAAACCTCCCCCCCGCCCCCCCGGCTGGGACGGGTGGGGGCGCTGGGGACCGGGCAGAGGGGGGACCTGGGGGGCTGGGGGCAGACTGAGGGAGGGGACACACACACAGGTGGGTCAGGGGGCACAGGTGGGGTCTGGGGGCCCTGGGACCCCTTGGGCTGGGACAGCCACCTTGGAGAAGAACGTTGGCACCAACGGGGGAGAGTGGGGGGCTGGGGGTGCTGGGGAGAGGAGGACCTGGGGGTCCTGGGGCGAGGGGGGCGAGGGGAGTCCTGGGTCTGGGGGCAGAGATGGGTCTGGGGGCAGAGAATCACAGAACCCTCCGGTCGGAAGAGACCCCCGAGATCCCCGAGCACCCCCGTCCCGTCCCCTCCCCAAACCCTGTCCCCGAGCAGCCCCTCTGCCCGGCTTTGCCACACCTGGGCGGGGGGGGGGGGGGCGACGCCCCCTCCTCCCTGGGCAGCTCTGCCCGTGCCCGAGACCCCTCTGGGGGAAGAAATTCCTCCTGGTGCCCGGTCTAAACCCCAGGCGGGCAGGGCCAGCAGTGGGCACAGGGACCCCGGGGACCCCCACACCGGGGACCCTCAAGGCTCCAGAGAATCCAAAACCAGGGAACCCCCCCCAATCCCACAAACATCAGGGACCCCCCACCCCAGGAATCTCTCCGAACACCAGAGAACCCCTAAAACCCCATCAACCCCACAAACCCCACAAACAGCCGGGACCCCCAAACCCAGGGACCCCCAAACCCCCACGGACCCATCAAAACTTCACGGACCCCAAACACCCAAGGACCCCCCCGAACCCCAGGGAATCCCCCAAGCCCCACGGGACCTCCGAGATCAAGGGACACCCCCACAGCCCTGGCACCCCCCGATCCCCGGTTCCACCAGTCCATCCCACTCCCTCCCATTCTACTCCAGTTCCCCCACTCCCTGCTCTTCCACCCCAGTCTCTCCCAGTCCCTCCCAGTCCCTCCCAGTGCCCCGTCGCTCTCACCCTGCCCCGTTCCCGAACTGGGGACAGGGCTGAGTGTCCCCCCCACCCCACTCCGGGTCCCCTCGGACCCAAACCTCCCCCCCGCGCTGGCATTGCAGTGCCCCCCCTCCCCCAGCGGGTCCCAGTGCCTCCCCTCCCCCGGCGCACCCACGCCAGACCCCCAGCACATCCAGCTCTCGTGTTTGGCAGCAGGGACCCCCCCGCACCCCGAGGCAGCAGCGGGGGGGCTGGGGGGAGCCCGCAGCGGGGCAGGCGCAGAGCGGGGGGCTGGGAGCTCCGGGGGGCTGGGAGCTGCGCAGGGCTGGGGGTGGGCGCACGGCAAGGGGGGCCTTCAGGAGCTCTGGGGGGACAAGGGCACAGATCAGGGGGGGCTGGGGCTGCTCCCACCCCCACAGGGACACCCAAACCCCAGCGATCTCCCAAACCCCCAGCAACGCCCCAAAACCCAATGGACTCCCCACATCTCTCGGACTCCCCCAAACCCAGCAGACCCTAAAATCCCAGACAGCTCCCAAACCCCGGGAAACCCCCAAAGCCCAGGGTCTCCCCAAATTCCCAGGGACCCTCAAACCCCATAGACCCTGCCAAACCTCAGGGACTCTCAAAACCCCATGGACTCCCCAAAACCCCAAGAACTCCCAAAACCCCAGGGTCTCCCCAAACCCCTGGGAATCCTCCAAACCCCAGGGGCCCTCCAAACCTCAGGGAACCCGCAAACTCCAGGGACTCCAAAACCCCAGGAACTCCCCAAACCCCAGAGACACCCCCAAACCCCAGAGACACCCCAAACCCGCGGGACACCCAAACCCCATGGACCCCCCAAACCTCCTCACACTCTCAGGAACCCCCAAACTCCCAGGGACCCCGAAACACCATAGACACCCCCAGACCTCAGAGACCCTCAGAACTCCATGGACTCCTCTAAACCCCACAGATTCCCAGACACCCCCATAGCCCCAAGGAATCCCCACATCCCAGGGACCCTCCAAACCCCAGGGATCACCAAAAGCCTTTAGACTCCCCTAAACCACAAGAACCTCCCAAACCCCAGGGATCCCCAAACCCCATGGATGCCCCCAAACCTCAGGGAACCCCCAAACTCCCAGGAATGCCCCAAACCCCACACAAACCCCCAGAACCCAGGGGAAACCAAAAACCCCATGCACACCCCAAACCCCGCGCACACCCCAAGCCCCCCCCTCCCCATCCACCCCCCCGCTCACCTTCTTGCGCACGTAGAGGCCGAGCCCCAGCGCCAGGAAGACGGAGCCCAGCACGAAGCCCCCCACCCCCGTCAGCATCTTGCTCCTGGCGCCGTCCCCCTGCAGCTCTGCGGGGCCAGAGCAGGGGCTCAGGGCTGGGGGGTCCCGGGGGCTCGGGCCCCCAGCCCAGGGCGCGGCGCGGGGCAGGCTCTCACCCCAGGAGCGCGTGACGGGGCGCTGCAGGCTGGCGTGCTCCACCTGGCACGTGTAGGTCTCCCCGCGCTGCGGGACGCTTTCCAGCAGCACCAGCACCTGGTAGGTCCAGTCCCCGTTCTGGATCACGTCCGTGGACACCACGCGCTCCACCTCCTCCTGCCCGTTCTTGAACCACTTCACCTCCACCTCGGCGGGGTAGAAATCCATCACGGCACAAAGCAGCCTGTCGGGCTGGGGCAGGGAGCCCGACTGCACGGCCCAGATTGCCACCTGCGGCTCCACTGGGGCACAAAGCGCAGCACTGGGCACGGAGCCCCCCAGACGGGCACACGGAGAGCCAAAACGAGCCCAGGGACGGCAGCGACGGGCAGGGAGGCGGAGAAACGGGCACGGAGAGGCCCAGCCCCAGCCCGCAGAAGGCAACCGCAGGCAAAGGCACGCAAAACACGGGGGCGCATCCACCCCCAAATGCCCACAGGCTGCAAACTGGGGCAGGAAGAGGGGGAAAATGGGCAAAGACGCCCAAAGCAAGCCCAGAAGGAGCCCAAAGGGCCCCAAATATGGCAGAGAGAAGCCACAAGGAAGGGCAGAAACTGCAAAAATGGGCACCAAGACTGGAAGGATGCGTAAAAACGGGCAAAGACACCTGCAAAGTGGGCACAGAGACGCTCAAAGCAAGCCCAGCAACGGCCAAACCGGGCAAAGCGACAGGAAAGATGGAGAGAGATGCCCAAAATAAGCCAAGAGAGGAGAAAAAATGGACAGAGACCCCAAAAATGGGTAAAGAGGTGAGAAAAAGGTCAGAAACTGCAAAAACGGGCACCAAGACTGGAAGGATGCGTAAAAACGGGCAAAGACACCTGCAAAGTGGGCACAGAGACGCTCAAAGCAAGCCCAGCAACGGCCAAACTGGAGAAAGAGAAGCCAAAGATGGGCCCGGAGATGCCCCAAACACCCCAAACACCCCAGAACGGGTCAAAGCCAGGCAAGGGCGCGGGGGCTCTGCTTTCCCGAGCGCGGCACGGCCACGCGCTGCCCGCCTGCGTGCCAGGGGCTTGGCTCGTGCCCGGCTCCTGGGAAAGCTTCTGCCTCGCGCTCACCTTTCCGATCCACGGCGATAGGGGTCATCGCCTCGTAGTTGTTTCGGCAGAACGTGTCCACAGCTGCCCGTGCATCCTCCAGAATGGTCTCCTGGCTGTTCCAGTACCTGGCAATGGGCTCACCCAGGGCGGTGTCGGCCACAAACACCCCCACATCGCTGTCGAAGTGCGTGTACTGCTCCCGGTTGTGGACCCATCTCTCCATGAACCTCACCCGCTCGGTGCCGTTGATGAAGTAACAGTCGGCCTTATGGTAGTACTGGAAGAACCCTGCTCGTGCAGAGAGGGGAGGTCAGGACCCACTGCAGCTCCCCCACCCCATCCACCCCCAGGGAGCTCCTCCAGTGCCCCCTCTCCAGGTTCTCCCCCACGCCAGGTTCTCCCGATTCCCAGGTTCTTCCAATGCCCACGTTCTCCGCAGCTTCTCCTCCTCCTCCTCTTCTCCTCTTCCTCATGTTTTCCCAGGTTCTCCCCGTCCCCAGGTTCTCCCCGTCCCAGGTTCTCCTCAGATCCCCCACCTCCCCATCTTATCACCATCCCAAGTTCTCTCTCTCTCTAGGTTCTCTACAGGTTCTCCTCAGGTTCTCCCCCTCCCCAGGTTCTCCCCTTCCCTGGATTCTCCCCATCCAGCCTCACGTTCTCCCCATCTCCACTTTCTCCCAGCCTTCTCCCCCTCCCCAGGTTCTCCCCAGGTTCTCCCCCTCCCCACGTTCTGCCCCTCCCCAGCTGCACGGCCCCAGCTCCCAGCATCCCCCCAGCCCATCTCCCCCTCCTCCACCCCCAGGGAGCTCCTCCAGCGCCAAGAGCTGGGGGAGGGGGGCAGGAGGCCAGGGCACCCCCCCTGCACCCAGGCCCACCCCCCTTGCCCAGCCAGGCCCCCAGCCCACTCCCTTCCCAGCGCACCCCCAGCCCCGGCTCCACCCCAGGCCCAGAATCACCGAGCGCTTGGGCTTGGAAGGCACCTCCGAGCCCCCAGCGCCCGCTGCCACCCCCTGCCCTGGGCACGCAGCCCTCCCTGCAGCCCAGGCTGCTGCCAGCCCCGGCCAACCTGGCCTTGGGCACCTGCCGGCTGCAGGGACGGGGCAGCCCCCCCTGCTCGGGGCACCCTGTGCCAGGGCCTCCCCCCCTCGGCGGGAAGGCTTTCTTGCCAAGGTGCCAGCTCAAGCTTCCCCTGCCAAAGCCAAGCCCTTGCCCCTGTGCCCGGCGCTGGGCCAAGGGGCCCCTGTGGGGCTGGGGTGCCAGCCCCTCCCCCCGCCCGGGCGCCCAGCTCACCCGAGCTCTCCTCGCCAGCCGCCCGCTGGGCTCCCAGCACCACCAGTGCCACCAGCACGGCCCCAGCTGCCGGCACACCGGCAGCCCCCATGGCTGCTCCCAGCAGAGGCTGCAGAGGCGCTGGCACCCCCGAGCGAGCCCCCCCGCACTCTGCCCGCCCGGGCTCTCGCCCCAGCGCTGCCCAGTCCCGCACTGGGAGGCCCAGTGCGCAGCGGAGCTGGGCAGCGTCACTCGTCTCCAGGCAGAGCCGCGCTCAGCCTGGTGCTGTGCTGGGATGGCGGGGGGGGGCACTGGGAGGGACTGGCAAGGCACTGGGAGGGCTCTGCCTGGGAACAGCTGAGGCGGCCTCGGGGCTCCCTGCCATTGGCGCAGCGTCTGGGGGGGCCCCAGCACTCAGCTCCCTGCCCGCAGAGCGACGCCCGCTCCCTGGTCCAACTCCTTCCCTCTGGATCCATCCTTTCCCCCTGGGTCCATCCTTTCCCTCTGGGTCCATAACTTCCCCCTGGGTCCAACTCCTTACCTTTCGATCCATCCCTTCCCTCTGGGTCCATCCCTTTGCCCTCGATCCATCCTTTCCACCTGGACCCCATCCCTTCCTCGTGGATCCATCCCTTCCTCCTGCATCCATCCCTTTTCCCTGGGTCCATCCCTTCCTCCTGGATCCATCCCTTCCCACTGGGTCCATCCCATCCCCCTGGGTCCATCCCTTCCCCCTGGATCCATTCCTTCCCTCTGGGTCCATCCCTTCGCCCTTGATCTATCCCTTTCATATGGACCCCATCCCTTCACAATGCATAAATCCCTTCCCCCTGGGTCCATCCCTTCCCCCTGCATCCATCCCTTCCCCCGGGTCCATCCCTTCCATCTCCATCCCATCCCTTCCGCCTGGGTCCATCCCTTCCCCCCGGGTCCATCCCTTCCCCTGGATCCATCCCTTCACCCTTAAAAATCCCTTCCCCCTGGGTCCATCCGTTCCATCTCGATCCCATTCCTTCCCCCTGGTCCAACTGCTTCCCACTGAGTCTATCCATCCGCCTGGGTCCATCCCTTTCCCCTGGATCCATCCATCCCCCTGGATCCATTCCTTCCCTCTGGGTCCATCCCTTCGGCCTTGATCAATCCCTTCCCCCTGGATCCATCCCTTCCCCCTGAGTCCATCCCATCCCCCTGGATCCATCCCTTCCCCCTGGGTCCATCCCTTCCCCCTGGATCCATTCCTTCCCCCTGGGTCCATCCCTTCCCCCTGGATCCATCCCTTCCCTCTGGATCCATCCCTTCCCCTCAGTCCATCGCTTTGCCCTCGATCCATCCTTTCCACCTGGACCCCATCCCTTCCTCGTGGATCCATCCGTTCCATCTCGATCCCATCCCTTCCCCCTGGATCCATCCCTTCCCCCTGGATCCATCCCATCCCCCTGGGTTCATCCCTTCCCACTGGGTCCATCCCTTCCCCCTGGGTCCATCCCTTCCCCCTGGATCCATTCCTTCCCTCTGGGTCCATCCCTTCGCCCTTGATCAATCCCTTCCATGTGGACCCCATCCCTTCCCAATGCATCCATCCCTTCCCCTGGGTCCATCCCTTCCATCTCCATCCCATCCCTTCCCCCGGGTCCATCCCTTCCCTCCAGCGTTTCCCTTGGGCTGACGATCGCACGGGACGGGCTTGGGGGCTTTGCCGACCTCAGCGAGCCCAGCAGTCCCCGAGTCCGTTTGTCCATCTCTCCATGAGCCATCACTCCATGGGCCCGTGGTCCGACGGTCCGTGACTGCATCCCCCACGGTCCCATCCCCCACGGTCCCACCCCCCACGGTCCCATCCCCCCACGGTCCCATCCCCCCACGGTCCCACCCCCCCACGGTCCCATCCCCCACGGTCCCACCCCCCCACGGTCCCACCCCTCCGTCACTGCCGGACTCTGGGGGCTCCCGAGCAGCCGCACAGAGGGGGGGACACCCACCCACTTGGCCCCCCCACTCTCTTTGTGCCGGGTCCCTCTGCCCCCGAATCGTCCAGTGTGGGGGGAGCAGGGCGAGGGGGTCCGTGTGCGGCTGCGGGGGAGGCTCTGGGGAGGAGCGGGGGGACGCGGGACTGCGGGACGGGGCAGCGCGGGGCAGAGGGGACGCTGGTGGGGGGAGGAGAGGCAGCGGGGGGGCAGCTGGGCAGGGCCAGGAGTGGGGACAAGGACCCCCAAACCCAGGGACCCTCAAGACTCCAGGGAATCAAAACCAAGGGAACCCCCCTGAATCCGAGGGACCCCACAAACATCAGGGACCCCCAACCCCAGGAATCACCACAAACACCAGGGAACCCCCCAAAACCCCACAAACCCACAAACAGCCGGAACCCCAAACCCAGGGACACCCGAACCCCCACGGACCCATCAAAACTTCACGGAACCCAAACACCCAACGACCCCCCCAACCCCCGGGGACCCCCCCGAACCCTAGACAATCCCACAAGCTCCACAGGACCTCCAAGATCAAGGGACACCCCCACAGCCCTGGCACCCCCAAACCCCACAGACTCATACCAAGTAGCGGAGAACTAAAAAGCCCAATTCACCCCCAAAGCCCGGGGACCCTTCAGCATCCCAGGGATCCCCCAGACCCCAAGCAACGCCCCCAAACCCCAGGGAACCCTCAAACCCAGGAAGAGCTCAAACAGCTGCAACCTCCAAACCCCAGGGACCTCCCCGATCCCAGGGACGCCTCGAACCCCAGGGACCCCTCAAAACCCCGGAGCCCCCCAAAGCCCACACACCCACCCAAACTCGGTGCAGGTCAGAAACCCCGGAACCCCCGAGCTCAGGGACCCTCTAAACCCCAGGGACCCCTCTAAACCCCAGGGACGCTCCCCAAGCCCGGAGAACCTCCAAAAGCCCAGGGACCCCTCCGAGCCCCAGGGACCTTCGGAAAGCCCGGAGCCCACCCCCACCTCTCAGACCGTTCCAAACCTCAGGAAGCTCCAAAGCCGACGGAAACCCCCAATATCGGGAACCCCTTCCCCAAACACTGGGGCACCCCCGAAACTCGGGCAACTCAACAAACCCCAGGGACCCCCCGAAACCCCAGAGAACCCCCAAACCCCAGCGACCGAAACAAAAGCCCAGGGAACCCCCAGGGAGAGTCCGAACACCACCGGACCTCCAGAACCCCAGGGAACCCCCAGAAGGCAGCAGCCCCCCCAAACCCACGCACTCGTCCAGACTTCGTGGAACTCAAAGAAACCCAAGGAACCCCCAAACCCAGGGACCCCTCTAAACCCCAGGGGGACCCCTCTAAACCCCAGGGAGCCCCCCCAAATCCCACGGAAGCCCACAAACCCCAGGAAGAACCCAAACACCAGGGAACCCCCAAAACACCCGGCACCCCACACACCTCAGGGACATCAAACACCAACACACACTCCCCCCCCCCCATCTCGGCTGCCAGCGGGATCCAAACCTCCCCCCGGCTCGGAGCCTCCCTCTCCCCCCTCTGCGATTCCAACCTTTCCCAGGTTGGGAAGGGGAAACCAAGGAAATGTTATTGGAGCGGAGCCGGGATTGGTCGGGGGAAGCCGGGGGTGGGGGGGCATCCCAGTTCCCCCAATGCAGTCCCTTAAGTCCGTCCCCTTGCAGCCCGCGTCCCCCACTCCCTCTCCTCTCTTTCCATCCCAGGTCCCCCAGTATCTTCCCTTCCAAACCAGTTCCCTTCATCCTTCCCTCCCCTTTCCCAGTTCGCCCAGACCCTTTTCTTTCCATCCCAGTTCTCCCAGTGCCTTCCCATTCCATCCCAATTCCCACAGTCCCTTCCCTTCTATCCCACTTCCTCCAGTCCCACCCCTTTCCATCCCAGCTCCCCCAGTCCCTCACCATCCAGCCCAGTTCCTCCACTCCCATCCCTTTCCTTCCCACTTCCACCCGTCCCTTCCTTCCTATCCCGTCGCTCCCCGTCCCTTCCCTCCCTTTCCCGGTTTGCCCAGTCCTTTCCCCTCCCCTCCCAGTTCCCCCAGTCCATCGCAGTCCCTCTTATTCTCACGCACACCCTCGCATTCCAGCTCAGTTCCCTCCGTGCCTTCTCTTCAATCCCACTCCCTGCCCTGTCCAGCCCAGTGCAGCCCAGCACTTCCCAGTGCATCCCAGCACTTCCCAGTCCATCCCACACCCTCCCCTTCGGTCAAGGGACACCCCCACAGCCCTGGCACCCCCCAATGCCCGGTTCCACCAGTCCATCCCACTCCCTCCCATTCTACCCCAGTTCCCCACTCCCTGCTCTTCCACCCCAGTCTCTCCCAGTCCCTCCCAGTCCCTCCCAGTTCCCCGTCGCTCTCACCCTGTCCCGTTCCCGACCTGGGGACAGGGCTGAGTGTCCTCCCCGCCCCCGTCTCCTCGGACCCAAACCTCCCCCCCGCCCCCCCGGCTGGGACGGGTGGGGGCGCTGGGGACCGGGCAGAGGGGGGACCTGGGGGGCTGGGGGCAGACTGAGGGAGGGGACACACACTCAGGTGGGTCAGGGGGCACAGGTGGGGTCTGGGGGCCCTGGGACCCCTTGGGCTGGGACAGCCACCTTGGAGAAGAACGTTGGCACCAACGGGGGAGAGTGGGGCGCTGGGGGTGCTGGGGAGAGGAGGACCTGGGGGTCCTGGGGCGAGGGGGGCGAGGGGAGTCCTGGGTCTGGGGGCAGAGATGGGTCTGGGGGCAGAGAATCACGGAACCCTCCGGTCGGAAGAGACCCCCGAGATCCCCGAGCACCCCCGTCCCGTCCCCTCCCCAAACCCTGTCCCCGAGCAGCCCCTCTGCCCGGCTTTGCCACACCTGGGCGGGGGGGGGGGGGCGACGCCCCCTCCTCCCTGGGCAGCTCTGCCCGTGCCCGAGACCCCTCTGGGGGAAGAAATTCCTCCTGGTGCCCGGTCTAAACCCCAGGCGGGCAGGGCCAGCAGTGGGCACAGGGACCCCGGGGACCCCCAAACCGGGGACCCTCAAGGCTCCAGAGAATCCAAAACCAGGGAACCCCCCCCAATCCCACAAACATCAGGGACCCCCCACCCCAGGAATCTCTCCGAACACCAGAGAACCCCTAAAACCCCATCAACCCCACAAACAGCCGGGACCCCCAAACCCAGGGACCCCCAAACCCCCACGGACCCATCAAAACTTCACGGACCCCAAACACCCAAGGACTCCCCCGAACCCTGAGGACCCCCCCGAACTCCAGGGAATCCCCCAAGCCCCACGGGACCTCCAAGATCAAGGGACACCCCCACAGCCTTGGGACCCCCCAAACCCCGGTGCCACCAGTCCATCCCACTCCCTCCCATTCTACCCCAGTTCCCCCACTCCCTGCTCTTCCACCCCAGTCTCTCCCAGTCCCTCCCAGAATCTCCCAGTCCCCCGTCGCTCTCACCCTGCCCCGTTCCCGAACTGGGGACAGGGCTGAGTGTCCCCCCCACCCCACTCCGGGTCCCCTCGGACCCAAACCTCCCGCCCGCGCTGGCATTGCAGTGCCCCCCCTCCCCCAGCGCATCCCAGTGCCCCCCAGTGCATCCCAGTGCCTCCCCTCCCCCGGCGCACCCACGCCAGACCCCCAGCACATCCAGCTCTCGTGTTTGGCAGCAGGGACCCCCCCGCACCCCGAGGCAGCAGCGGGGGGGCTGGGGGGAGCCCGCAGCGGGGCAGGCGCAGAGCGGGGGGCTGGGAGCTCCGGGGGGCTGGGAGCTGCGCAGGGCTGGGGGTGGGCGCACGGCAAGGGGGGCCTTCAGGAGCTCTGGGGGGACAAGGGCACAGATCAGCGGGGGTTGGGGCTGCTCCCACCCCCACAGGGACCCCCAAACCCCAGCGACCCCCCAAACCCCGAGAAGACCCCGAGCCTCAGGCAGCTCCCAAACCCTGGTGCTCTCCAATCCCCAGGGACTCCCCAAGCCCCAGGATGCCAGAAGCCACCAAACCCCACAAACTCCAACACAATCCCTTCACCCCAGAGACCCCGACCACCTCCCAGACCCCAGGGATCCCCAAAACGCCTCCGAGTCCCCAAACTGCCTCAGATTCTCAGGCATCCCCAAACCCCAGCGATCTCCCAAACCCCCAGCAACGCCCCAAAACCCAATGGACTCCCCACATCTCTCGGACTCCCCCAAACCCAGCAGACCCTAAAATCCCAGACAGCTCCCAAACCCCGGGAAACCCCCAAAGCCCAGGGTCTCCCCAAATTCCCAGGGACCCTCAAACCCCATAGACCCTGCCAAACCTCAGGGACTCTCAAAACCCCATGGACTCCCCAAAACCCCAAGAACTCCCAAAACCCCAGGGTCTCCTCAAACCCCTGGGAATCCTCCAAACCCCAGGGACCCTCCAAACCTCAGGGAACCCGCAAACTCCAGGGACTCCAAAACCCCAGGAACTCCCCAAACCCCAGAGACACCCCCAAACCCCAGAGACACCCCCAAACCCGCGGGACACCCAAACCCCATGGACCCCCAAACCTCCTCAGACTCTCAGGAACCCCAAACTCCCAGGGACCCCGAAACACCATAGACACCCCCAGACCTCAGAGACCCTCAGAACTCCATGGACTCCTCTAAACCCCACAGATTCCCAGACACCCCCATAGCCCCAAGGAATCCCCAGATCCCAGGGACCCTCCAAACCCCAGGGATCACCAAAAGCCTTTAGACTCCCCTAAACCACAAGAACCTCCCAAACCCCAGGGATCCCCCAAACCCCATGGATGCCCCCAAACCTCAGGGAACCCCCAAACTCCCAGGAATGCCCCAAACCCCACACAAACTCCCAGAACCCAGGGAACCCAAAACCCCACGCACACCCCCAAACCCCACGCACACCCCCAAACCCCGCGCACACCCCAAGCCCCCCCTCCCCAAACCACCCCCCCGCTCACCTTCTTGCGCACGTAGAGGCCGAGCCCCAGCGCCAGGAAGACGGAGCCCAGCACGAAGCCCCCCACCCCCGTCAGCATCTTGCTCCTGGCGCCGTCCCCCTGCAGCTCTGCGGGGCCAGAGCAGGGGCTCAGGGCTGGGGGGTCCCGGGGGCTCGGGCCCCCAGCCCAGGGCGCGGCGCGGGGCAGGCTCTCACCCCAGGAGCGCGTGACGGGGCGCTGCAGGCTGGCGTGCTCCACCTGGCACGTGTAGGTCTCCCCGCGCTGCGGGACGCTTTCCAGCAGCACCAGCACCTGGTAGGTCCAGTCCCCGTTCTGGATCACGTCCGTGGACACCACGCGCTCCACCTCCTCCTGCCCGTTCTTGAACCACTTCACCTCCACCTCGGCGGGGTAGAAATCCATCACGGCACAAAGCAGCCTGTCGGGCTGGGGCAGGGAGCCCGACTGCACGGCCCAGATTGCCACCTGCGGCTCCACTGGGGCACAAAGCGCAGCACTGGGCACGGAGCCCCCCAGACGGGCACACGGAGAGCCCAAACGAGCCCAGGGACGGCAGCGACGGGCAGGGAGGCGGAGAAACGGGCACGGAGAGGCCCAGCCCCAGCCCGCAGAAGGCAACCGGAGGCAAAGGCACGCAAAACACGGGGGCGCATCCACCCCCAAATGCCCACAGGCTGCAAACTGGCGCAGGAAGAGGGGGAAAATGGGCAAAGACGCCCAAAGCAAGCCCAGAAGGAGCCCAAAGGGCCCCAAATATGGCAGAGAGAAGCCACAAGGAAGGGCAGAAACTGCAAAAACGGGCACCAAGACTGGAAGGATGTGTAAAAACGGGCAAAGACACCTGCAAAGTGGGCACAGAGACGCTCAAAGCAAGCCCAGCAACGGCCAAACTGCAGAAAGAGAAGCCAAAGATGGGCCCGGAGATGCCCCAAACACCCCCAAACACCCCAGAACGGGTCAAAGCCAGGCAAGGGCGCGGGGGCTCTGCTTTCCCGAGCGCGGCACGGCCACGCGCTGCCCGCCTGCGTGCCAGGGGCTTGGCTCGTGCCCGGCCCCCGGGAAAGCTTCTGCCTCGCGCTCACCTTTCCGATCCACGGCGATAGGGGTGAACGCCTCGTAGTTGTTTCGGCAGAACGTGTCCACAGCTGCCCTTTTGCGCTCCAGAATGGTCTCCTGGCTGTTCCAGTACCTGGCAATGGGCTCACCCAGGGGGGTGTCGGCCACAAACACCCCCACATCGCTGTCGAAGTGCACGTACTGCTCCCGGTTGTAGACCCATCTCCCCACAAGCCTGACGTGCTCGGTGCCGTTGATGAAGTAACAGTCACCTTTAAACAGGTCCTGGAAGAACCCTGCTCGTGCAGAGAAGGGAGGTCAGGACCCACTGCAGCTCCCCCACCCCATCCACCCCCAGGGAGCTCCTCCAGTGCCCCCTCTCCAGGTTCTCCCCCTCCCCACGTTCTCCCCTTCCCTGGATTTTCCCCATCCATCCTCATGTTCTCCCCATCTCCACTTTCTCCCCCTTCCCCAGGTTCTCCCCTTCCCTGGATTCTCCCCATCCAGCCTCACGTTCTCCCCATCTCCACTTTCTCCCAGCCTTCTCCCCCTCCCCAGGTTCTCCCCAGGTTCTCCCCCTCCCCACGTTCTGCCCCTCCCCAGCTGCACGGCCCCAGCTCCCAGCATCCCCCCAGCCCATCTCCCCCTCCTCCACCCCCAGGGAGCTCCTCCAGCGCCAAGAGCTGGGGGAGGGGGGCAGGAGGCCAGGGCACCCCCCCTGCACCCAGGCCCACCCCCCTTTCCCAGCCAGGCCCCCAGCCCACTCCCTTCCCAGCGCACCCCCAGCCCCGGCTCCACCCCAGGCCCAGAATCACCGAGCGCTTGGGCTTGGAAGGCACCTCCGAGCCCCCAGCGCCCGCTGCCACCCCCTGCCCTGGGCACGCAGCCCTCCCTGCAGCCCAGGCTGCTGCCAGCCCCGGCCAACCTGGCCTTGGGCACCTGCTGGCTGCAGGGACGGGGCAGCCCCCCCTGCTCGGGGCACCCTGTGCCAGGGCCTCCCCCCCTCGGCGGGAAGGCTTTCTTGCCAAGGTGCCAGCTCAAGCTTCCCCTGCCAAAGCCAAGCCCTTGCCCCTGTGCCCGGCGCTCGGCCAAGGGGCCCCTGTGGGGCTGGGGTGCCAGCCCCTCCCCCCGCCCGGGCGCCCAGCTCACCCGAGCTCTCCTCGCCAGCCGCCCGCTGGGCTCCCAGCACCACCAGTGCCACCAGCACGGCCCCAGCTGCCGGCACACCGGCAGCCCCCATGGCTGCTCCCAGCAGAGGCTGCAGAGGCGCTGGCACCCCCGAGCGAGCCCCCCCGCACTCTGCCCGCCCGGGCTCTCGCCCCAGCGCTGCCCAGTCCCGCACTGGGAGGCCCAGTGCGCAGCGGAGCTGGGCAGCGTCACTCGTCTCCAGACAGAGCCGCGCTCAGCCTGGTCCTGTGCTGGGATGGCGGGGGGGGACACTGGGAGGGACTGGCAAGGCACTGGGAGGGCTCTGCCTGGGAACAGCTGAGGCGGCCTCGGGGCTCCCTGCCATTGGCGCAGCGTCTGGGGGGGCCCCAGCACTCAGCTCCCTGCCCGCAGAGCGACACCCGCTCCCTGGGTCCAACTCCTTCCCTCTGCATCCATCCCTTCTCCCTGGGTCCATCCTTTCCCTCTGGGTCCAAATCCTTCCCTTTCGATCCATCCCTTCTCTCTGGATCCATCCCTTCCCCCTGGATCCATCTCTTTCCCCTCCATCCATCCTTTCCCCCTGGATCCATGCCTTCCCTCTGGGTCCATCCCTTCCATCTCGATTGCATTCCTTCCCCCGGGTCCAACTGCTTCCCACTGAGTCTATCCCATCCCCCTGGATCCATCCCTTCCCCCGGGTCCATCCCTTCGCCCTTGATCAATCCCTTCCCCCTGGATCCATCCCTTCCCCCGGGTCCATCCCTTCCCCCTGGGTCCATCCCTTCCCCCTGGATCCATCCCATCCCCCTGGATCCATCCCATCCCCCTGGATCCATCCCTTCCCCCGGGTCCATCCTTTCCCCCTGGGTCCATCCCTTCCCCCGAGGTCCATCCCTTCCCCCGGGTCCATCCCATCCCCCTGGATCCATCCCTTCCCCCGGGTCCATCCCTTCCCCCCGGGTCCATCCCTTCCCCCCGGATCCATCCCTTCCCCCCGAGTCCATCCCTCCCCCCGGGTCCATCCCTCCCCCCGGGTCCATCCCTTCTCTCGGGTCCATCCCTTCCCCCTGGATCCATCCCATCCCCCGGGTCCATCCCTCCCCCCGGGTCCATCCCTCCCCCCGGGTCCATCCCTTCCCCCGGGTCCATCCCTTCCCACTGGATCCATCCCTTCCCCCTGGATCCATCCCTTCCCCCGGGTCCATCCCTTCCCCCGGGTCCATCCCTCCCCCCCTGGATCCATCCCTTCCCCCCGGGTCCATCCCTTCCCCCTGGATCCATCCCTTCCCCCGGGTCCATCCCTTCCCCCGGGTCCATCCCTCCCCCCCTGGATCCATCCCTTCCCCCCGGGTCCATCCCTTCCCCCTGGATCCATCCCTTCCCCCGGGTCCATCCCTTCCCCCTGGATCCATCCCTTCCCCCCTGGATCCATCCCTTCCCCCGGGTCCATCCCTTCCCCCTGGATCCATCCCTTCCCCCGGGTCCATCCCTTCCCCCTGGATCCATCCCTTCCCCCTGGATCCATCCCTTCCCCCGGGTCCATCCCTTCCCCCCGGGTCCATCCCTTCCCCCTGGATCCATCCCTTTCCCTGGGTCCATCCCTCCCCCTGGGTCCATCCCTTCCCCCCAGCGTTTCCACCATGACCCGGGGTTGGTGACGTCCCCAGACTCGCTCACCCCTCCTCCCTGCCGGGGTCCCTTCGGGTGACAAAGCCGTTCGACAGCAGCGGTGCCGATGCCCCCCCCTGCGGAAAAGCCCCCGTGCCCGCTCCCCGCTCGGAGCCGGAGCCGCTGAGCGCAGCTCTGGGGGTGCCCCCACCCCGGCCGTTCCTGAGCCCCCGGCTCGCTCTCCTGTCCCGAGGAGCGAGGGAAGGGACGAGAGGAAACGGCCTCCAGTGGGGCCAGGGCAGGGCCGGCTGGGAGCGCAGGAAGCAGCACTTGAGGGAAGGGTGGTCCTGCCCTGGCAGAGCCCGCCCGGGGCGCTGGGGGAGTCCCCGTCCGTGCCGGGGCTCGCAGAGGAGGAGCTGGGGCGCTCGAGGCCCAGGTTGGCTCGCACGGTGCCCTTGGGCTGACGATGGCACGGGACGGGCTTGGGGGGCTTTGCCGACCTCAGCGAGCCCAGCAGTCCCGGAGGCCGTTTGTCCATCTCTCCGTGAGCCATCACTCCGTGGGCCCGTGGTCCGTCGGTCCGGGAATGCATCCCCCACGGTCCCACCCCCCACGGTCCTACCCCCCACGGTCCCACCCCCCCACGGTTCCATCCCCCCGCGGTCCCACCCCTCCGTCACTGCCGCACTCTGGGGGCTCCCGAGCAGCCGCACAGAGGGGGGGGACACCCACCCACTTGGCCCCCCCCACTCTCTTTGTGCCGGGTCCGTCGGCCCCCGAATCGTCCAGTGTGGGGGGAGCAGGGCGAGGGGGTCCGTGTGCGGCTGCGGGGGGGCTCTGGGGAGGAGTGGGGGGACACGGGACTGCGGGACTGCGGGACGGGGCAGCGCGGGGCAGAGGGGACGCTGGTGGGGGGAGGAGAGGCAGCGGGGGGGCAGCTGGGAAGGGCCAGGAGTGGGGACAGGGACCCCCAAACCCAGGGACCCTCAAGACTCCAGAGAATCCAAAACCAAGGGAACCCCCCTGAATCCCAGGGACCCCACAAACATCAGGGACCCCCAAACCCAGGAATCACCCCAAACACCAGGGAAACCCCCAAAACCCCACAAACTCCACAAACAGCCGGGAACCCCAAACCCAGGGACACCCGAACCCCCACGGACCCATCAAAACTTCACGGAACCCAAACTCCCAACGACCCCCCCCAACCCCCGGGGACCCCCCCGAACCCCAGGGAATCCCACAAGCTCCACGGGACCTCCAAGATCAAGGGACACCCCCACAGCCCTGGCACCCCCAAACCCCACAGACTCATACCAAGTAGCGGAGAACTAAAAAGCCCAATTCACCCCCAAAGCCCGGGGACCCTTCAGCATCCCAGGGATCCCCCAGACCCCAAGCAACGCCCCCAAACCCCAGGGAACCCTCAAACCCCAGGAAGAGCTCAAAACAGCTGCAACCTCCAAACCCCAGGGACCTCCCCGATCCCAGGGACGCCTCGAACCCCAGGGACCCCTCAAAACCCCGGAGCCCCCCAAAGCCCACACACCCACCCAAACTCGGTGCAGGTCAGAAACCCCGGAACCCCCGAGCTCAGGAACCCCTCTAAACCCCAGGGACCCCTCTAAACCCCAGGGACGCTCCCCAAGCCCGGAGAACCTCCAAAAGCCCAGGGACCCCTCCGAGCCCCAGGGACCCTCGGAAAGCCCGGAGCCCACCCCCACCTCTCAGACCGTTCCAAACCTCAGGAAGCTCCAAAGCCGACGGAAACCCCCAATATCGGGAACCCCTTCCCCAAACACTGGGGCACCCCCGAAACTCGGGCAACTCAACAAACCCCAGGGACCCCCCGAAACCCCAGAGAACCCCCAAACCCCAGCGACCGAAACAAAAGCCCAGGGAACCCCCAGGGAGAGTCCGAACACCACCGGACCTCCAGAACCCCAGGGAACCCCCAGAAGGCAGCAGCCCCCCCAAACCCACGCACTCGTCCAGACTTCGTGGAACTCAAAGAAACCCAAGGAACCCCCAAACCCAGGGACCCCTCTAAACCCCAGGGGGACCCCTCTAAACCCCAGGGAGCCCCCCCAAATCCCACGGAAGCCCACAAACCCCAGGAAGAACCCAAACACCAGGGAACCCCCAAAACACCCGGCACCCCACACACCTCAGGGACATCAAACACCAACACACACTCCCCCCCCCCATCTCGGCTGCCAGCGGGATCCAAACCTCCCCCCGGCTCGGAGCCTCCCTCTCCCCCCTCTGCGATTCCAACCTTTCCCAGGTTGGGAAGGGGAAACCAAGGAAATGTTATTGGAGCGGAGCCGGGATTGGTCGGGGGAAGCCGGGGACGGGTGTGGGGGGGCATCCCAGTTCCCCCAATGCAGTCCCTTAAGTCCGTCCCCTTGCAGCCCGCGTCCCCCACTCCCTCTCCTCTCTTTCCATCCCAGGTCCCCCAGTATCTTCCCTTCCAAACCAGTTCCCTTCATCCCTCCCTCCCCTTTCCCAGTTCGCCCAGACCCTTCTCTTTCCATCCCAGTTCTCCCAGTGCCTTCCCATTCCATCCCAATTCCCACAGTCCCTTCCCTTCTATCCCACTTCCTCCAGTCCCACCCCTTTCCATCCCAGCTCCCCCAGTCCCTCACCATCTAGCCCAGTTCCTCCACTCCCATCCCTTTCCTTCCCACTTCCACCCGTCCCTTCCTTCCTATCCCGTCGCTCCCCGTCCCTTCCCTCCCTTTCCCGGTTTGCCCAGTCCTTTCCCCTCCCCTCCCAGTTCCCCCAGTCCATCGCAGTCCCTCTTATTCTCACGCACACCCTCGCATTCCAGCTCAGTTCCCTCCGTGCCTTCTCTTCAATCCCACTCCCTGCCCTGTCCAGCCCAGCGCAGCCCAGCACCTCCCAGTGCATCCCAGCACTTCCCAGTCCATCCCACACCCTCCCCTTCGGTCAAGGGACACCCCCACAGCCCTGGCACCCCCCAAAGCCCGGTTCCACCAGTCCATCCCACTCCCTCCCATTCTACCCCAGTTCCCCACTCCCTGCTCTTCCACCCCAGTCTCTCCCAGTCTCTCCCAGTCCCTCCCAGTCCCTCCCAGTACCCCGTCACTCTCACCCTGTCCCGTTCCCGACCTGGGGACAGGGCTGAGTGTCCTCCCCCCCGCCCCCGTCTCCTCGGACCCAAACCTCCCCCCCGCCCCCCCGGCTGGGACGGGTGGGGGCGCTGGGGACCGGGCAGAGGGGGGACCTGGGGGGCTGGGGGCAGACTGAGGGAGGGGACACACACACAGGTGGGTCAGGGGGCACAGGTGGGGTCTGGGGGCCCTGGGACCCCTTGGGCTGGGACAGCCACCTTGGAGAAGAACGTTGGCACCAACGGGGGAGAGTGGGGCGCTGGGGGTGCTGGGGAGAGGAGGACCTGGGGGTCCTGGGGCGAGGGGGGCGAGGGGAGTCCTGGGTCTGGGGGCAGAGATGGGTCTGGGGGCAGAGAATCACGGAACCCTCCGGTCGGAAGAGACCCCCGAGATCCCCGAGCACCCCCGTCCCGTCCCCTCCCCAAACCCTGTCCCCGAGCAGCCCCTCTGCCCGGCTTTGCCACACCTGGGCGGGGGGGGGGGGGCGACGCCCCCTCCTCCCTGGGCAGCTCTGCCCGTGCCCGAGACCCCTCTGGGGGAAGAAATTCCTCCTGGTGCCCGGTCTAAACCCCAGGCGGGCAGGGCCAGCAGTGGGCACAGGGACCCCGGGGACCCCCAAACCGGGGACCCTCAAGGCTCCAGAGAATCCAAAACCAGGGGACCCCCCCCAGTCCCACAAACATCAGGGACCCCCCACCCCAGGAATCTCTCCGAACACCAGAGAACCCCTAAAACCCCATCAACCCCACAAACCCCACAAACAGCCGGGACCCCCAAACCCAGGGACCCCCAAACCCCCACGGACCCATCAAAACTTCACGGACCCCAAACACCCAAGGACCCCCCCGAACCCCAGGGAATCCCCCAAGCGCAACGGGACCTCCAAGATCAAGGGACACCCCCACAGCCCTGGCACCCCCCGATCCCCGGTTCCACCAGTCCATCCCACTCCCTCCCATTCTACTCCAGTTCCCCCACTCCCTGCTCTTCCACCCCAGTCTCTCCCAGTCCCTCCCACTCCCTCCCAGTGCCCCGTCGCTCTCACCCTGCCCCGTTCCCGAACTGGGGACAGGGCTGAGTGTCCCCCCCACCCCACTCCGGGTCCCCTCGGACCCAAACCTCCCCCCCGCGCTGGCATTGCAGTGCCCCCCCTCCCCCAGCGGGTCCCAGTGCCTCCCCTCCCCCGGCGCACCCACGCCAGACCCCCAGCACATCCAGCTCTCGTGTTTGGCAGCAGGGACCCCCCCGCACGCCGAGGCAGCAGCGGGGGGGCTGGGGGGAGCCCGCAGCGGGGCAGGCGCAGAGCGGGGGGCTGGGAGCTCCGGGGGGCTGGGAGCTGCGCAGGGCTGGGGGTGGGCGCACGGCAAGGGGGGCCTTCAGGAGCTCTGGGGGGACAAGGGCACAGATCAGGGGGGGCTGGGGCTGCTCCCACCCCCACAGGGACCCCCAAACCCCAGGGATCCCCAAAACGCCTCCGAGTCCCCAAACTCCCGCAGATTCTCAGGCATCCCCAAACCCCAGCGATCTCCCAAACCCCCAGCAACGCCCCAAAACCCAATGGACTCCCCACATCTCTCGGACTCCCCCAAACCCAGCAGACCCTAAAATCCCAGACAGCTCCCAAACCCCGGGAAACCCCCAAAGCCCAGGGTCTCCCCAAATTCCCAGGGACCCTCAAACCCCATAGACCCTGCCAAACCTCAGGGACTCTCAAAACCCCATGGACTCCCCAAACCCCAAGAACTCCCAAAACCCCAGGGTCTCCCCAAACCCCTGGGAATCCTCCAAACCCCAGGGGCCCTCCAAACCTCAGGGAACCCGCAAACTCCAGGGACTCCAAAACCCCAGGAACTCCCCAAACCCCAGAGACACCCCCAAACCCCAGAGACACCCCAAACCCGCGGGACACCCAAACCCCATGGACCCCCCAAACCTCCTCACACTCTCAGGAACCCCCAAACTCCCAGGGACCCCGAAACACCATAGACGCCCCCAGACCTCAGAGACCCTCAGAACTCCATGGACTCCTCTAAACCCCACAGATTCCCAGACACCCCCATAGCCCCAAGGAATCCCCAGATCCCAGGGACCCTCCAAACCCCAGGGATCACCAAAAGCCTTTAGACTCCCCTAAACCACAAGAACCTCCCAAACCCCAGGGATCCCCCAAACCCCATGGATGCCCCCAAACCTCGGGGAACCCCCAAACTCCCAGGAACGCCCCAAAACCCACACAAACCCCCAGAACCCCGGGAACCCAAAAACCCCACGCACACCCCCAAACCCCATGCACACCCCCAAACCCCGCGCACACCCCAAGCCCCCCCCTCCCCAAACCACCCCCCCGCTCACCTTCTTGCGCACGTAGAGGCCGAGCCCCAGCGCCAGGAAGACGGAGCCCAGCACGAAGCCCCCCACCCCCGTCAGCATCTTGCTCCTGGCGCCGTCCCCCTGCAGCTCTGCGGGGCCAGAGCAGGGGCTCAGGGCTGGGGGGTCCCGGGGGCTCGGGCCCCCAGCCCAGGGCGCGGCGCGGGGCAGGCTCTCACCCCAGGAGCGCGTGACGGGGCGCTGCAGGCTGGCGTGCTCCACCTGGCACGTGTAGGTCTCCCCGCGCTGCGGGACGCTTTCCAGCAGCACCAGCACCTGGTAGGTCCAGTCCCCGTTCTGGATCACGTCCGTGGACACCACGCGCTCCACCTCCTCCTGCCCGTTCTTGAACCACTTCACCTCCACCTCGGCGGGGTAGAAATCCATCACGGCACAAAGCAGCCTGTCGGGCTGGGGCAGGGAGCCCGACTGCACGGCCCAGATTGCCACCTGCGGCTCCACTGGGGCACAAAGCGCAGCACTGGGCACGGAGCCCCCCAGACGGGCACACGGAGAGCCAAAAGGAGCCCAGGGACGGCAGCGACGGGCAGGGAGGCGGAGAAACGGGCACGGAGAGGCCCAGCCCCCGCCCGCAGAAGGCAACCGCAGGCAAAGGCACGCAAAACACGGGGGCGCATCCACCCCCAAATGCCCACAGGCTGCAAACTGGGGCAGGAAGAGGGGGAACATGGGCAAAGACGCCCAAAGCCAGCCCAGAAGGAGCCCAAAGGGCCCCAAATATGGCAGAGAGAAGCCACAAGGAAGGGCAGAAACTGCAAAAACGGGCACCAAGACTGGAAGGATGCGTAAAAACGGGCAAGACACCTGCAAAGTGGGCACAGAGACGCTCAAAGCAAGCCCAGCAACGGCCAAACTGCAGGAAGAGAAGCCAAAGATGGGCCCGGAGATGCCCCAAACACCCCCAAACACCCCAGAACGGGTCAAAGCCAGGCAAGGGCGCGGGGGCTCTGCTTTCCCGAGCGCGGCACGGCCACGCGCTGCCCGCCTGCGTGCCAGGGGCTTGGCTCGTGCCCGGCCCCCGGGAAAGCTTCTGCCTCGCGCTCACCTTTCCGATCCACGGCGAAAGGGGTGAACGCCTCGTAGTTGTTTCGGCAAAACCTGTCCACAGCTGCCCTTTTGCCCTCCAGAATGTCCTCCTGGCTGTTCCAGTACCTGGCAATGGGCTCACCCAGGGGGGTGTCGGCCACAAACACCCCCACATCGCTGTCGAAGTGCACAAACTGCTCCCGGTTGTGGACCCATCTCGCCACGAACCTCACCCTCTCGGTGCCGTTGATGAAGTAACAGTCGGCTTTAAAGTCGACCTGGAAGAACCCTGCTCGTGCAGAGCTGGGGGGTCAGGACCCACTGCAGCTCCCCCACCCCATCCACCCCCAGGGAGCTCCTCCAGTGCCCCCTCTCCAGGTTCTCCCCCACGCCAGGTTCTCCCGATTTCCATGTTCTTCCAATGCCCACGTTCTCCGCAGCTTCTCCTCCTCATCATCTTCTCCTCTTCCTCATGTTTTCCCAGGTTCTCCCCGTCCCCCGGTTCTCCTCAGATTCCCCCCTCCCCATGTTATCGCCATCCCCAAGTTCTCTCTCTCTAGGTTCTCCCCAGGTTCTCCTCAGGTTCTCCCCCTCCCCAGGTTCTCCCCTTCCCTGGATTCTCCCCATCCAGCCTCACGTTCTCCCCATCTCCACTTTCTCCCCCTTCCCCAGGTTCTCCCCTTCCCTGGATTCTCCCCATCCAGCCTCACGTTCTCCCCATCTCCACTTTCTCCCAGCCTTCTCCCCCTCCCCAGGTTCTCCCCAGGTTCTCCCCCTCCCCACGTTCTGCCCCTCCCCAGCTGCACGGCCCCAGCTCCCAGCATCCCCCCAGCCCATCTCCCCCTCCTCCACCCCCAGGGAGCTCCTCCAGCGCCAAGAGCTGGGGGAGGGGGGCAGGAGGCCAGGGCACCCCCCCTGCACCCAGGCCCACCCCCCTTTCCCAGCCAGACCCCCAGCCCACTCCCTTCCCAGCGCACCCCCAGCCCCGGCTCCACCCCAGGCCCAGAATCACCGAGCGCTTGGGCTTGGAAGGCACCTCCGAGCCCCCAGCGCCCGCTGCCACCCCCTGCCCTGGGCACGCAGCCCTCCCTGCAGCCCAGGCTGCTGCCAGCCCCGGCCAACCTGGCCTTGGGCACCTGCCGGCTGCAGGGACGGGGCAGCCCCCCCTGCTCGGGGCACCCTGTGCCAGGGCCTCCCCCCCTCGGCGGGAAGGCTTTCTTGCCAAGGTGCCAGCTCAAGCTTCCCCTGCCAAAGCCAAGCCCTTGCCCCTGTGCCCGGCGCTGGGCCAAGGGGCCCCTGTGGGGCTGGGGTGCCAGCCCCTCCCCCCGCCCGGGCGCCCAGCTCACCCGAGCTCTCCTCGCCAGCCGCCCGCTGGGCTCCCAGCACCACCAGTGCCAGCAGCACGGCCCCAGCTGCCGGCACACCGGCAGCCCCCATGGCTGCTCCCAGCAGAGGCTGCAGAGGCGCTGGCACCCCCGAGCGAGCCCCCCCGCACTCTGCCCGCCCGGGCTCTCGCCCCAGCGCTGCCCAGTCCCGCACTGGGAGGCCCAGTGCGCAGCGGAGCTGGGCAGCGTCACTCGTCTCCAGGCAGAGCCGCGCTCAGCCTGGTGCTGTGCTGGGATGGCGGGGGGGGGGCACTGGGAGGGACTGGCAAGGCACTGGGAGGGCTCTGCCTGGGAACAGCTGAGGCGGCCTCGGGGCTCCCTGCCATTGGCGCAGCGTCTGGGGGGGCCCCAGCACTCAGCTCCCTGCCCGCAGAGCGACGCCCGCTCCCTGGTCCAACTCCTTCCCTCTGGATCCATCCTTTCCCCCTGGGTCCATCCTTTCCCTCTGGGTCCATAACTTCCCCCTGGGTCCAACTCCTTACCTTTCGATCCATCCCTTCCCTCTGGGTCCATCCCTTTGCCCTCGATCCATCCTTTCCACCTGGACCCCATCCCTTCCTCGTGGATCCATCCCTTCCTCCTGCATCCATCCCTTTTCCCTGGGTCCATCCCTTCCTCCTGGATCCATCCCTTCCCACTGGGTCCATCCCATCCCCCTGGGTCCATCCCTTCCCCCTGGATGCATTCCTTCCCTCTGGGTCCATCCCTTCGCCCTTGATCTATCCCTTTCATATGGACCCCATCCCTTCACAATGCATAAATCCCTTCCCCCTGGGTCCATCCCTTCCCCCCGGGTCCATCCCTTCCCCCTGGATCCATCCCTTCACCCTTAAAAATCCCTTCCCCCTGGGTCCATCCGTTCCATCTCGATCCCATTCCTTCCCCCTGGGTCCAACTGCTTCCCACTGAGTCTATCCCATCCGCCTGGGTCCATCCCTTTCCCCTGGATCCATCCCATCCCCCTGGATCCATTCCTTCCCTCTGGGTCCATCCCTTCGGCCTTGATCAATCCCTTCCCCCTGGATCCATTCCTTCCCCCTGGGTCCATCCCTTCCCCCTGGATCCATCCCTTCCCTCTGGATCCATCCCTTCCCCCTCAGTCCATCGCTTTGCCCTCGATCCATCCTTTCCACCTGGACCCCATCCCTTCCTCGTGGATCCATCCGTTCCATCTCGATCCCATTCCTTCCCCCTGGGTCCAACTGCTTCCCACTGAGTCTATCCCATCCCCCTGGGTCCATCCCTTCCCCCTGGGTCCATCCCTTCCCCCTGGATCCATTCCTTCCCTCTGGGTCCATCCCTTCGCCCTTGATCAATCCCTTCCATGTGGACCCCATCCCTTCCCAATGCATCCATCCCTTCCCCCGGATCCATCCCTTCCATCTCCATCCCATCCCTTCCCCCGGGTCCATCCCTTCCCTCCAGCGTTTCCCTTGGGCTGACGATCGCACGGGAAGGGCTTGGGGGGCTTTGCCGACCTCAGCGAGCCCAGCAGTCCCCGAGTCCGTTTGTCCATCTCTCCAGGAGCCATCACTCCGTGGGCCCGTGGTCCGTCGGTCCGGGACTGCATCCCCCACGGTCCCACCCCCCACGGTCCCACCCCCCCACGGTCCCACCCCTCCGTCACTGCCGCACTCTGGGGGCTCCCGAGCAGCCGCACAGAGGGGGGGGACACCCACCCACTTGGCCCCCCCACTCTCTTTGTGCCGGGTCCCTCTGCCCCCGAATCGTCCAGTGTGGGGGGAGCAGGGCGAGGGGGTGCGTGTGCGGCTGCGGGGGGGGCTCTGGGGAGGAGTGGGGGGACGCGGGACTGCGGGACGGGGCAGCGCGGGGCAGAGGGGACGCTGGTGGGGGGAGGAGAGGCAGCGGGGGGGCAGCTGGGCAGGGCCAGGAGTGGGGACAGGGACCCCCAAACCCAGGGACCCTCAAGACTCCAGGGAATCCAAAACCAAGGGAACCCCCCTGAATCCCAGGGACCCCACAAACATCAGGGACCCCCAACCCCAGGAATCACCACAAACACCAGGGAACCCCCCAAAACCCCACAAACCCCACAAACAGCTGGGAACCCCAAACCCAGGGACACCCGAACCCCCACGGACCCATCAAAACTTCACGGAACCCAAACACCCAACGACCCCCCCAACACCCGGGGACCCCCCCGAACCCTAGACAATCCCACAAGCTCCACGGGACCTCCAAGATCAAGGGACACCCCCACAGCCCTGGCACCCCCAAACCCCACAGACTCATACCAAGTAGCGGAGAACTAAAAAGCCCAATTCACCCCCAAAGCCCGGGGACCCTTCAGCATCCCAGGGATCCCCCAGACCCCAAGCAACGCCCCCAAACCCCAGGGAACCCTCAAACCCCAGGAAGAGCTCAAAACAGCTGCAACCTCCAAACCCCAGGGACCTCCCCGATCCCAGGGACGCCCCGAACCCCAGGGACCCCTCAAAACCCCGGAGCCCCCCAAAGCCCACACACCCACCCAAACTCGGTGCAGGTCAGAAACCCCGGAACCCCCGAGCTCAGGGACCCCTCTAAACCCCAGGGACCCCTCTAAACCCCAGGGACGCTCCCCAAGCCCGGAGAACCTCCAAAAGCCCAGGGACCCCTCCGAGCCCCAGGGACCCTCAGAAAGCCCGGAGCCCACCCCCACCTCTCAGACCGTTCCAAACCTCAGGAAGCTCCAAAGCCGACGGAAACCCCCAATATCGGGAACCCCTTCCCCAAACACTGGGGCACCCCCGAAACTCGGGCAACTCAACAAACCCCAGGGACCCCCCGAAACCCCAGAGAACCCCCAAACCCCAGCGACCGAAACAAAAGCCCAGGGAACCCCCAGGGAGAGCCCGAACACCACCGGACCTCCAGAACCCCAGGGACCCCCCAGAAGGCAGCAGCCCCCCCAAACCCACGCACTCGTCCAGACTTCGTGGAACTCAAAGAAACCCCCTGAACTCCCAAACCCAGGGACCCCTCTAAACCCCAGGGGGACCCCTCTAAACCCCAGGGAGCCCCCGCAAATCCCACGGAAGCCCACAAACCCCAGGAAGAACCCAAACACCAGGGAACCCCCAAAACACCCGGCACCCCACACACCTCAGGGACATCGAACACCAACACACACACCCCCCGCCCCATCTCGTCTGCCAGCGGGATCCAAATTTCCCTCCGGCTCGGAGCCTTCCTCTCCCCCCTCTGCGATTCCAACCTTTCCCAGGTTGGGAAGGGGAAACCAAGGAAATGTTATTGGAGCGGAGCCGGGATTGGTCGGAAGAAGCCGGGGGGGGAGGGGACACGAGGACCATCCCAGTTCCCCCAGTCCAGTCCAGTCCAGTCCCTTAAGTCCGTCCCCTTGCAGCCCGCGTCCCCCACTCCCTCTCCTCTCTTTCCATCCCAGGTCCCCCAGTATCTTCCCTTCCAAACCAGTTCCCTTCATCCTTCCCTCCCCTTTCCCAGTTCGCCCAGACCCTTCTCTTTCCATCCCAGTTCTCCCAGTGCCTTCCCATTCCATCCCAATTCCCACAGTCCCTTCCCTTCTATCCCACTTCCTCCAGTCCCATCCCTTTCCATCCCAGCTCCCCCAGTCCCTCACCATCCAGCCCAGTTCCTCCACTCCCATCCCTTTCCTTCCCACTTCCACCCGTCCCTTCCTTCCTATCCCGTCGCTCCCCGTCCCTTCCCTCCCTTTCCCGGTTTGCCCAGTCCTTTCCCCTCCCCTCCCAGTTCCCCCAGTCCATCGCAGTCCCTCTTATTCTCACGCACACCCTCGCATTCCAGCTCAGTTCCCTCCGTGCCTTCTCTTCAATCCCACTCCCTGCCCTGTCCAGCCCAGTGCAGCCCAGCACTTCCCAGTCCATCCCAGCACTTCCCAGTGCATCCCACACCCTCCCCTTCGGTCAAGGGACACCCCCACAGCCCTGGCACCCCCCAAAGCCCGGTTCCACCAGTCCATCCCACTCCCTCCCATTCTACCCCAGTTCCCCCACTCCCTCCCCTTCCAGCCACTCCCTGCTCTTCCACCCCAGTCTCTCCCAGTCCCTCCCAGTCCCTCCCAGTGCCCCGTCGCTCTCACCCTGCCCCGTTCCCGAACTGGGGACAGGGCTGAGTGTCCCCCCCACCCCACTCCGGGTCCCCTCGGACCCAAACCTCCCCCCCGCGCTGGCATTGCAGTGCCCCCCCTCCCCCAGCGCATCCCAGTGCCCTCCAGTGCATCCCAGTGCCTCCCCTCCCCCGGCGCATCCACACCAGACCCCCAGCACATCCAGCTCTCGTGTTTGGCAGCAGGGACCCCCCCGCACCCCGAGGCAGCAGCGGGGGGGCTGGGGGGAGCCCGCAGCGGGGCAGGCGCAGAGCGGGGGGCTGGGAGCTCCGGGGGGCTGGGAGCTGCGCAGGGCTGGGGGTGGGCGCACGGCAAGGGGGGCCTTCAGGAGCTCTGGGGGGACAAGGGCACAGATCAGGGGGGCTGGGGCTGCTCCCACCCCCACAGGGACCCCCAAACCCCAGCGACCCCCCAAACCCCGAGAAGACCCCAAGCCTCAGGCAGCTCCCAAACCCTGGTGCTCTCCAATCCCCAGGGACTCCCCAAGCCCCGGGACGCCAGAAGCCACCAAACCCCACAAACTCCAACACAATCCCTTCACCCCAGAGACCCCGACCACCTCCCAGACCCCAGGGATCCCCAAAACGCCTCCGAGTCCCCAAACTCCCTCACATTCTCAGGCATCCCCAAACCCCAGCGATCTCCCAAACCCCCAGCAACGTCCCAAAACCCAATGGACTCCCCACATCTCTCGGACTCCCCCAAACCCAGCAGACCCTAAAATCCCAGACAGCTCCCAAACCCCGGGAAACCCCCAAAGCCCAGGGTCTCCCCAAATTCCCAGGGACCCTCAAACCCCATAGACCCTGCCAAACCTCAGGGACTCTCAAAACCCCATGGACTCCCCAAAACCCCAAGAACTCCCAAAACCCCAGGGTCTCCCCAAACCCCTGGGAATCCTCCAAACCCCAGGGGCCCTCCAAACCTCAGGGAACCCGCAAACTCCAGGGACTCCAAAACCCCAGGAACTCCCCAAACCCCAGAGACACCCCCAAACCCCAGAGACACCCCCAAACCCGTGGGACACCCAAACCCCATGGACCCCCCCAAACCTCCTCAGACTCCCAGGCACCCCCAAACTCCCAGGGACCCCGAAACACCATAGACGCCCCCAGACCTCAGAGACCCTCAGAACTCCATGGACTCCTCTAAACCCCACAGATTCCCAGACACCCCCATAGCCCCAAGGAATCCCCACATCCCAGGGACCCTCCAAACCCCAGGGATCACCAAAAGCCTTTAGACTCCCCTAAACCACAAGAACTTCCCAAACCCCAGGGATCCCCCAAACCCCATGGATGCCCCCAAACCTCGGGGAACCCCCCAAACTCCCAGGAATGCCCCAAATCCCAGGGAACCCCCAAACTCCCAGGAATGCCCCAAACCCCACAGAAACCCCCAGAACCCAGGGAAACCAAAAACCCCACGCACACCCCCAAACTCCGCACACACCCCCAAACCCCGCACACACCCCAAGCCCCCCCCCTCCCCAAACCACCCCCCCGCTCACCTTCTTGCGCACGTAGAGGCCGAGCCCCAGCGCCAGGAAGACGGAGCCCAGCACGAAGCCCCCCACCCCCGTCAGCATCTTGCTCCTGGCGCCGTCCCCCTGCAGCTCTGCGGGGCCAGAGCAGGGGCTCAGGGCTGGGGGGTCCCGGGGGCTCGGGCCCCCAGCCCAGGGCGCGGCGCGGGGCAGGCTCTCACCCCAGGAGCGCGTGACGGGGCGCTGCAGGCTGGCGTGCTCCACCTGGCACGTGTAGGTCTCCCCGCGCTGCGGGACGCTTTCCAGCAGCACCAGCACCTGGTAGGTCCAGTCCCCGTTCTGGATCACGTCCGTGGACACCACGCGCTCCACCTCCTCCTGCCCGTTCTTGAACCACTTCACCTCCACCTCGGCGGGGTAGAAATCCATCACGGCACAAAGCAGCCTGTCGGGCTGGGGCAGGGAGCCCGACTGCACGGCCCAGATTGCCACCTGCGGCTCCACTGGGGCACAAAGCGCAGCACTGGGCACGGAGCCCCCCAGACGGGCACACAGAGAGCCAAAACGAGCCCAGGGACGGCAGCGACGGGCAGGGAGGCGGAGAAACGGGCACGGAGAGGCCCAGCCCCAGCCCGCAGAAGGCAACCGCAGGCAAAGGCACGCAAAACACGGGGGCGCATCCACCCCCAAATGCCCACAGGCTGCAAACTGGGGCAGGAAGAGGGGGAAAATGGGCAAAGACGCCCAAAGCAAGCCCAGAATCAGCCCAAAGGGCCCCAAATATGGCAGAGAGAAGCCACAAGGAAGGGCAGAAACTGCAAAAACGGGCACCAAGACTGGAAGGATGCGTAAAAACGGGCAAAGACACCTGCAAAGTGGGCACAGAGACGCTCAAAGCAAGCCCAGCAACGGCCAAACCGGGCAAAGCGACAGGAAAGATGGAGAGAGATGCCCAAAATAAGCCAAGAGAGGAGAAAAAATGGACAGAGACCCCCAAAATGGGTAAAGAGGTGAGAAAAAGGTCAGAAACTGCAAAAACGGGCACCAAGACTGGAAGGATGCGTAAAAACGGGCAAAGACACCTGCAAAGTGGGCACAGAGACGCTCAAAGCAAGCCCAGCAACGGCCAAACTGGAGAAAGAGAAGCCAAAGATGGGCCCGGAGATGCCCCAAACACCCCCAAACACCCCAGAACGGGTCAAAGCCAGGCAAGGGCGCGGGGGCTCTGCTTTCCCGAGCGCGGCACGGCCACGCGCTGCCCGCCTGCGTGCCAGGGGCTTGGCTCGTGCCCGGCTCCTGGGAAAGCTTCTGCCTCGCGCTCACCTTTCCGATCCACGGCGAAAGGGGTCATCGCCTCGTAGTTGTTTCGGCAGAACGTGTCCACAGCTGCCCGTGCATCCTCCAGAATGGTCTCCTGGCTGTTCCAGTACCTGGCAATGGGCTCACCCAGGGCGGTGTCGGCCACAAACACCCCCACATCGCTGTCGAAGTGCGTGTACTGCTCCCGGTTGTGGACCCATCTCTCCATGAACCTCACCCGCTCGGTGCCGTTGATGAAGTAACAGTCGGCCTTATGGTAGTACTGGAAGAACCCTGCTCGTGCAGAGAGGGGAGGTCAGGACCCACTGCAGCTCCCCCACCCCATCCACCCCCAGGGAGCTCCTCCAGTGCCCCCTCTCCAGGTTCTCCCCCACGCCAGGTTCTCCCGATTCCCAGGTTCTTCCAATGCCCACGTTCTCCGCAGCTTCTCCTCCTCCTCCTCTTCTCCTCTTCCTCATGTTTTCCCAGGTTCTCCCCGTCCCCAGGTTCTCCCCGTCCCCAGGTTCTCCTCAGATCCCCCACCTCCCCATCTTATCACCATCCCCAAGTTCTCTCTCTCTCTAGGTTCTCTACAGGTTCTCCTCAGGTTCTCCCCCTCCCCAGGTTCTCCCCTTCCCTGGATTCTCCCCATCCAGCCTCACGTTCTCCCCATCTCCACTTTCTCCCAGCCTTCTCCCCCTCCCCAGGTTCTCCCCAGGTTCTCCCCCTCCCCACGTTCTGCCCCTCCCCAGCTGCACGGCCCCAGCTCCCAGCATCCCCCCAGCCCATCTCCCCCTCCTCCACCCCCAGGGAGCTCCTCCAGCGCCAAGAGCTGGGGGAGGGGGGCAGGAGGCCAGGGCACCCCCCCTGCACCCAGGCCCACCCCCCTTTCCCAGCCAGACCCCCAGCCCACTCCCTTCCCAGCGCACCCCCAGCCCCGGCTCCACCCCAGGCCCAGAATCACCGAGCGCTTGGGCTTGGAAGGCACCTCCGAGCCCCCAGCGCCCGCTGCCACCCCCTGCCCTGGGCACGCAGCCCTCCCTGCAGCCCAGGCTGCTGCCAGCCCCGGCCAACCTGGCCTTGGGCACCTGCCGGCTGCAGGGACGGGGCAGCCCCCCCTGCTCGGGGCACCCTGTGCCAGGGCCTCCCCCCCTCGGCGGGAAGGCTTTCTTGCCAAGGTGCCAGCTCAAGCTTCCCCTGCCAAAGCCAAGCCCTTGCCCCTGTGCCCGGCGCTGGGCCGAGGGGCCCCTGTGGGGCTGGGGTGCCAGCCCCTCCCCCCGCCCGGGCGCCCAGCTCACCCGAGCTCTCCTCGCCAGCCGCCCGCTGGGCTCCCAGCACCACCAGTGCCACCAGCACGGCCCCAGCTGCCGCCACACCGGCAGCCCCCATGGCTGCTCCCAGCAGAGGCTGCAGAGGCGCTGGCACCCCCGAGCGAGCCCCCCCGCACTCTGCCCGCCCGGGCTCTCGCCCCAGCGCTGCCCAGTCCCGCACTGGGAGGCCCAGTGCGCAGCGGAGCTGGGCAGCGTCACTCGTCTCCAGGCAGAGCCGCGCTCAGCCTGGTCCTGTGCTGGGATGGCGGGGGGGGGCACTGGGAGGGACTGGCAAGGCACTGGGAGGGCTCTGCCTGGGAACAGCTGAGGCGGCCTCGGGGCTCCCTGCCATTGGCGCAGCGTCTGGGGGGGCCCCAGCACTCAGCTCCCTGCCCGCAGAGCGATGCCCGCTCCCTGGGTCCAACTCCTTCCCTCTGGGTCCATCCCTTCGCCCTCGATCCATCCTTTCCACTTGGACCCCATCCCTTCCATCTCGATCCCATCCCTTCCCCCGGATCCATCCCTTCCCCCTGGATCCATTCTTTCCCTCTGGGTCCAGCCCTTCGCCCTTGATCAAACCCTTCCATATGGACCCCATCCCTTCCCAATGCATCCATCCCTCCCCCCCTGGATCCATCCCTTCCCCCTGGGTCCATCCCTTCCCCCTGGGTCCATCCCATCCCCCTGGATCCATCCCTTCCCCCTGGATCCATCCCTTCCCCCTGGGTCCATCCCTTCCCCCTGGATCCATCCCTTCCCCCGGGTCCATCCCTTCCTCCGGGTCCATCCCTTCCCTCCAGCGTTTCCACGTTTCCACATTTCCACGTGGCTCGCACGGTGCCCTTGGGCTGACGATCGCACGGGACGGGCTTGGGGGGCTTTGCCGACCTCAGCGAGCCCAGCAGTCCCGGAGTCCGTTTCTCCCTCTCTCCATGAGCCATCACTCCGTGGGCCCGTGGTCCGTCGGTCCGGGACTGCATCCCCCACGGTCCCACCCCCCCACGGTCCCACCCCCCACGGTCCCACCCCCCCACGGTCCCACCCCTCCGTCACTGCCGCACTCTGGGGGCTCCCGAGCAGCCGCACAGAGGGGGGGGACACCCACCCACTTGGCCCCCCCACTCTCTTTGTGCCGGGTCCCTCTGCCCCCGAATCGTCCAGTGTGGGGGGAGCAGGGCGAGGGGGTCCGTGTGCGGCTGCGGGGGGGCTCTGGGGAGGAGTGGGGGGACGCAGGACTGCGGGACGGGGCAGCGCGGGGCAGAGGGGACGCTGGTGGGGGGAGGAGAGGCAGCGGGGGGGCAGCTGGGCAGGGCCAGGAGTGGGGACAGGGACCCCCAAACCCAGGGACCCTCAAGACTCCAGAGAATCCAAAAGCAGGGAACCCCCCTGAATCCCAGGGACCCCACAAACATCAGGGACCCCCAACCCCAGGAATCACCATAAACACCAGGGAGCCCCCCAAAACCCCACAAACCCCACAAACAGCCGGGAACCCCAAACCCAGGCACACCCGAACCCCCACGAACCCATCAAAATTTCACAGAACCCAAACACCCAACGACCCCCCCCAATCCCCGGGGACCCCCCCGAACCCCAGGGAATCCCACAAGCTCCACGGGACCTCCAAGATCAAGGGACACCCCCACAGCCCTGGCACCCCCAAACCCCACAGACTCATACCAAGTAGCGGAGAACTAAAAAGCCCAATTCACCCCCAAAGCCCGGGGACCCTTCAGCATCCCAGGGATCCCCCAGACCCCAAGCAACGCCCCCAAACCCCAGGGAACCCTCAAACCCCAGGAAGAGCTCAAAACAGCTGCAACCTCCAAACCCCAGGGACCTCCCCGATCCCAGGGACGCCCCGTACCCCAGGGACCCCTCCAAACCCCGGAGCCCCCCAAAGCCCACACACCCACCCAAACTCGGTGCAGGTCAGAAACCCCGGAACCCCCGAGCTCAGGGACCCCTCTAAACCCCAGGGACCCCTCTAAACCCCAGGGACGCTCCCCAAGCCCGGAGAACCTCCAAAAGCCCAGGGACCCCTCCGAGCCCCAGGGACCCTCGGAAAGCCCGGAGCCCACCCCCACCTCTCAGACCGTTCCAAACCTCAGGAAGCTCCAAAGCCGACGGAAACCCCCAATATCGGGAACCCCTTCCCCAAACACTGGGGCACCCCCGAAACTCGGGCAACTCAACAAACCCCAGGGACCCCCCGAAACCCCAGAGAACCCCCAAACCCCAGCGACCGAAACAAAAGCCCAGGGAACCCCCAGGGAGAGTCCGAACACCACCGGACCTCCAGAACCCCAGGGAACCCCCAGAAGGCAGCAGCCCCCCCAAACCCACGCACTCGTCCAGACTTCGTGGAACTCAAAGAAACCCAAGGAACCCCCAAACCCAGGGACCCCTCTAAACCCCAGGGGGACCCCTCTAAACCCCAGGGAGCCCCCCCAAATCCCACGGAAGCCCACAAACCCCAGGAAGAACCCAAACACCAGGGAACCCCCAAAACACCCGGCACCCCACACACCTCAGGGACATCAAACACCAACACACACTCCCCCCCCCCCCCATCTCGGCTGCCAGCGGGATCCAAACCTCCCCCCGGCTCGGAGCCTCCCTCTCCCCCCTCTGCGATTCCAACCTTTCCCAGGTTGGGAAGGGGAAACCAAGGAAATGTTATTGGAGCGGAGCCGGGATTGGTCGGGGGAAGCCGGAGGGGGGTGGGGGGGCATCCCAGTTCCCCCAATGCAGTCCCTTAAGTCCGTCCCCTTGCAGCCCGCGTCCCCCACTCCCTCTCCTCTCTTTCCATCCCAGGTCCCCCAGTATCTTCCCTTCCAAACCAGTTCCCTTCATCCTTCCCTCCCCTTTCCCAGTTCGCCCAGACCCTTCTCTTTCCATCCCAGTTCTCCCAGTGCCTTCCCATTCCATCCCAATTCCCACAGTCCCTTCCCTTCTATCCCACTTCCTCCAGTCCCATCCCTTTCCATCCCAGCTCCCCCAGTCCCTCACCATCCAGCCCAGTTCCTCCACTCCCATCCCTTTCCTTCCCACTTCCACCCGTCCCTTCCTTCCTATCCCGTCGCTCCCCGTCCCTTCCCTCCCTTTCCCGGTTTGCCCAGTCCTTTCCCCTCCCCTCCCAGTTCCCCCAGTCCATCGCAGTCCCTCTTATTCTCACGCACACCCTCGCATTCCAGCTCAGTTCCCTCCGTGCCTTCTCTTCAATCCCACTCCCTGCCCTGTCCAGCCCAGTGCAGCCCAGCACCTCCCAGTGCATCCCAGCACTTCCCAGTGGATCCCAGCACTTCCCAGTCCATCCCACACCCTCCCCTTCGGTCAAGGGACACCCCCACAGCCCTGGCACCCCCCAATGCCCGGTTCCACCAGTCCATCCCACTCCCTCCCATTCTACCCCAGTTCCCCACTCCCTGCTCTTCCACCCCAGTCTCTCCCAGTCTCTCCCAGTCCCTCCCAGTCCCTCCCAGTTCCCCGTCGCTCTCACCCTGTCCCGTTCCCGACCTGGGGACAGGGCTGAGTGTCCTCCCCCCCGCCCCCGTCTCCTCGGACCCAAACCTCCCCCCCGCCCCCCCGGCTGGGACGGGTGGGGGCGCTGGGGACCGGGCAGAGGGGGGACCTGGGGGGCTGGGGGCAGACTGAGGGAGGGGACACACACACAGGTGGGTCAGGGGGCACAGGTGGGGTCTGGGGGCCCTGGGACCCCTTGGGCTGGGACAGCCACCTTGGAGAAGAACGTTGGCACCAACGGGGGAGAGTGGGGCGCTGGGGGTGCTGGGGAGAGGAGGACCTGGGGGTCCTGGGGCGAGGGGGGCGAGGGGAGTCCTGGGTCTGGGGGCAGAGATGGGTCTGGGGGCAGAGAATCACGGAACCCTCCGGTCGGAAGAGACCCCCGAGATCCCCGAGCACCCCCGTCCCGTCCCCTCCCCAAACCCTGTCCCCGAGCAGCCCCTCTGCCCGGCTTTGCCACACCTGGGCGGGGGGGGGGGGGCGACGCCCCCTCCTCCCTGGGCAGCTCTGCCCGTGCCCGAGACACCTCTGGGGGAAGAAATTCCTCCTGGTGCCCGGTCTAAACCCCAGGCGGGCAGGGCCAGCAGTGGGCACAGGGACCCCGGGGACCCCCAAAGCGGGGACCCTCAAGGCTCCAGAGAATCCAAAACCAGGGAACCCCCCCCAATCCCACAAACATCAGGGACCCCCCACCCCAGGAATCTCTCCGAACACCAGAGAACCCCTAAAACCCCATCAACCCCACAAACCCCACAAACAGCCGGGACCCCCAAACCCAGGGACCCCCAAACCCCCACGGACCCATCAAAACTTCACGGACCCCAAACACCCAAGGACCCCCCCGAACCCCAGGGAATCCCCCAAGCGCAACGGGACCTCCAAGATCAAGGGACACCCCCACAGCCCTGGCACCCCCCGATCCCCGGTTCCACCAGTCCATCCCACTCCCTCCCATTCTACCCCAGTTCCCCCACTCCCTGCTCTTCCACCCCAGTCTCTCCCAGTCCCTCCCAGTCCCTCCCAGTGCCCCGTCGCTCTCACCCTGCCCCGTTCCCGAACTGGGGACAGGGCTGAGTGTCCCCCCCACCCCACTCCGGGTCCCCTCGGACCCAAACCTCCCCCCCGCGCTGGCATTGCAGTGCCCCCCCTCCCCCAGCGGGTCCCAGTGCCTCCCCTCCCCCGGCGCACCCACGCCAGACCCCCAGCACATCCAGCTCTCGTGTTTGGCAGCAGGGACCCCCCCGCACCCCGAGGCAGCAGCGGGGGGGCTGGGGGGAGCCCGCAGCGGGGCAGGCGCAGAGCGGGGGGCTGGGAGCTCCGGGGGGCTGGGAGCTGCGCAGGGCTGGGGGGGGGCACACGGCAAGGGGGGCCTTCAGGAGCTCTGGGGGGACAAGGGCACAGATCAGGGGGGGCTGGGGCTGCTCCCACCCCCACAGGGACCCCCAAACCCCAGCGACCCCCCAGACCCCGAGAAGACCCCAAGCCTCAGGCAGCTCCCAAACCCTGGTGCTCTCCAATCCCCATGGACTCCCCAAGCCCCGGGATGCCAGAAGCCACCAAACCCCACAAACTCCAACACAATCCCTTCACCCCAGAGACCCCGACCACCTCCCAGACCCCAGGGATCCCCAAAACGCCTCCGAGTCCCCAAACTGCCTCAGATTCTCAGGCATCCCCAAACCCCAGCGATCTCCCAAACCCCCAGCAACGCCCCAAAACCCAATGGACTCCCCACATCTCTCGGACTCCCCCAAACCCAGCAGACCCTAAAATCCCAGACAGCTCCCAAACCCCGGGAAACCCCCAAAGCCCAGGGTCTCCCCAAATTCCCAGGGACCCTCAAACCCCATAGACCCTGCCAAACCTCAGGGACTCTCAAAACCCCATGGACTCCCCAAAACCCCAAGAACTCCCCAAACCCCAGGGTCTCCCCAAACCCCTGGGAATCCTCCAAACCCCAGGGGCCCTCCAAACCTCAGGGAACCCGCAAACTCCAGGGACTCCAAAACCCCAGGAACTCCCCAAACCCCAGAGACACCCCCAAACCCCAGAGACACCCCCAAACCTGCGGGACACCCAAACCCCATGGACCCCCCAAACCTCCTCACACTCTCAGGAACCCCCAAACTCCCAGGGACCCCGAAACACCATAGATGCCCCCAGACCTCAGAGACCCTCAGAACTCCATGGACTCCTCTAAACCCCACAGATTCCCAGACACCCCCATAGCCCCAAGGAATCCCCACATCCCAGGGACCCTCCAAACCCCAGGGATCACCAAAAGCCTTTAGACTCCCCTAAACCACAAGAACCTCCCAAACCCCAGGGATCCCCCAAACCCCATGGATGCCCCCAAACCTCAGGGAACCACCCCAAACTCCCAGGAATGCCCCAAATCCCAGGGACCCCCCAAACTCCCAGGAATGCCCCAAACCCCACACAAACCCCCAGAACCCCGGGAACCCAAAACCCCATCAAACACCCAAGTACCCCCAAAACTCCAAGCACTCTCGCAAAACAAGGGGACCCTCAAAAATCCATCGACACCCCAAACCCCCTCAGACTCCCAGGGACAATCAAAACCCCAACGACTCCCCAAATCCCAGGGACCCCACAAACTCCCAGGAACGCCCCAAAACCCACACAAAACCCCAAACCCCGGGAACCCAAAAACCCCACGCACACCCCCAAACTCCGCACACACCCCCAAACCCCGCACACACCCCAAGCCCCCCCCTCCCCAAACCACCCCCCCGCTCACCTTCTTGCGCACGTAGAGGCCGAGCCCCAGCGCCAGGAAGACGGAGCCCAGCACGAAGCCCCCCACCCCCGTCAGCATCTTGCTCCTGGCGCCGTCCCCCTGCAGCTCTGCGGGGCCAGAGCAGGGGCTCAGGGCTGGGGGGTCCCGGGGGCTCGGGCCCCCAGCCCAGGGCGCGGCGCGGGGCAGGCTCTCACCCCAGGAGCGCGTGACGGGGCGCTGCAGGCTGGCGTGCTCCACCTGGCACGTGTAGGTCTCCCCGCGCTGCGGGACGCTTTCCAGCAGCACCAGCACCTGGTAGGTCCAGTCCCCGTTCTGGATCACGTCCGTGGACACCACGCGCTCCACCTCCTCCTGCCCGTTCTTGAACCACTTCACCTCCACCTCGGCGGGGTAGAAATCCATCACGGCACAAAGCAGCCTGTCGGGCTGGGGCAGGGAGCCCGACTGCACGGCCCAGATTGCCACCTGCGGCTCCACTGGGGCACAAAGCGCAGCACTGGGCACGGAGCCCCCCAGACGGGCACACGGAGAGCCAAAAGGAGCCCAGGGACGGCAGCGACGGGCAGGGAGGCGGAGAAACGGGCACGGAGAGGCCCAGCCCCAGCCCGCAGAAGGCAACCGCAGGCAAAGGCACGCAAAACACGGGGGCGCATCCACCCCCAAATGCCCACAGGCTGCAAACTGGGGCAGGAAGAGGGGGAAAATGGGCAAAGACGCCCAAAGCAAGCCCAGAAGGAGCCCAACGGGCCCCAAATATGGCAGAGAGAAGCCACAAGGAAGGGCAGAAACTGCAAAAACGGGCACCAAGACTGGAAGGATGCGTAAAAACGGGCAAAGACACCTGCAAAGTGGGCACAGAGACGCTCAGAGCAAGCCCAGCAACGGCCAAACCGGGCAGAGAGACAGGAAAGATGGAGAGAGATGCCCAAAATAAGCCAAGAGAGGAGAAAAAATGGACAGAGACCCCCAAAATGGGTAAAGAGGTGAGAAAAAGGTCAGAAACTGCAAAAACGGGCACCAAGACTGGAAGGATGCGTAAAAACGGGCAAAGACACCTGCAAAGTGGGCACAGAGACGCTCAAAGCAAGCCCAGCAACGGCCAAACTGGAGAAAGAGAAGCCAAAGATGGGCCCGGAGATGCCCCAAACACCCCCAAACACCCCAGAACGGGTCAAAGCCAGGCAAGGGCGCGGGGGCTCTGCTTTCCCGAGCGCGGCACGGCCACGCGCTGCCCGCCTGCGTGCCAGGGGCTTGGCTCGTGCCCGGCCCCCGGGAAAGCTTCTGCCTCGCGCTCACCTTTCCGATCCACGGCGAAAGGGGTGAACGCCTCGTAGTTGTTTCGGCAAAACCTGTCCACAGCTGCCCTTTTGCCCTCCAGAATGTCCTCCTGGCTGTTCCAGTACCTGGCAATGGGCTCACCCAGGGGGGTGTCGGCCACAAACACCCCCACATCGCTGTCGAAGTGCACAAACTGCTCCCGGTTGTGGACCCATCTCGCCACGAACCTCACCCTCTCGGTGCCGTTGATGAAGTAACAGTCGGCTTTAAACTGGTCCTGGAAGAACCCTGCTCGTGCAGAGCTGGGGGGTCAGGACCCACTGCAGCTCCCCCACCCCATCCACCCCCAGGGAGCTCCTCCAGTGCCCCCTCTCCAGGTTCTCCCCCACGCCAGGTTCTCCCGATTTCCATGTTCTTCCAATGCCCACGTTCTCCGCAGCTTCTCCTCATCATCATCTTCTCCTCTTCCTCATGTTTTCCCAGGTTCTCCCCGTCCCCCGGTTCTCCTCAGATTCCCCCCTCCCCATGTTATCGCCATCCCCAAGTTCTCTCTCTCTAGGTTCTCCCCAGGTTCTCCTCAGGTTCTCCCCCTCCCCAGGTTCTCCCCTTCCCTGGATTCTCCCCATCCAGCCTCACGTTCTCCCCATCTCCACTTTCTCCCAACCTTCTCCCCCTCCCCAGGTTCTCCCCAGGTTCTCCCCCTCCCCACGTTCTGCCCCTCCCCAGCTGCACGGCCCCAGCTCCCAGCATCCCCCCAGCCCATCTCCCCCTCCTCCACCCCCAGGGAGCTCCTCCAGCGCCAAGAGCTGGGGGAGGGGGGCAGGAGGCCAGGGCACCCCCCCTGCACCCAGGCCCACCCCCCTTTCCCAGCCAGACCCCCAGCCCACTCCCTTCCCAGCGCACCCCCAGCCCCGGCTCCACCCCAGGCCCAGAATCACCGAGCGCTTGGGCTTGGAAGGCACCTCCGAGCCCCCAGCGCCCGCTGCCACCCCCTGCCCTGGGCACGCAGCCCTCCCTGCAGCCCAGGCTGCTGCCAGCCCCGGCCAACCTGGCCTTGGGCACCTGCCGGCTGCAGGGACGGGGCAGCCCCCCCTGCTCGGGGCACCCTGTGCCAGGGCCTCCCCCCCTCGGCGGGAAGGCTTTCTTGCCAAGGTGCCAGCTCAAGCTTCCCCTGCCAAAGCCAAGCCCTTGCCCCTGTGCCCGGCGCTGGGCCAAGGGGCCCCTGTGGGGCTGGGGTGCCAGCCCCTCCCCCCGCCCGGGCGCCCAGCTCACCCGAGCTCTCCTCGCCAGCCGCCCGCTGGGCTCCCAGCACCACCAGTGCCACCAGCACGGCCCCAGCTGCCGGCACACCGGCAGCCCCCATGGCTGCTCCCAGCAGAGGCTGCAGAGGCGCTGGCACCCCCGAGCGAGCCCCCCCGCACTCTGCCCGCCCGGGCTCTCGCCCCAGCGCTGCCCAGTCCCGCACTGGGAGGCCCAGTGCGCAGCGGAGCTGGGCAGCGTCACTCGTCTCCAGGCAGAGCCGCGCTCAGCCTGGTGCTGTGCTGGGATGGCGGGGGGGGGGCACTGGGAGGGACTGGCAAGGCACTGGGAGGGCTCTGCCTGGGAACAGCTGAGGCGGCCTCGGGGCTCCCTGCCATTGGCGCAGCGTCTGGGGGGGCCCCAGCACTCAGCTCCCTGCCCGCAGAGCGACACCCGCTCCCTGGGTCCAACTCCTTCCCTCTGCATCCATCCCTTCTCCCTGGGTCCATCCTTTCCCTCTGGGTCCATAACTTCCCCCTGGGTCCAACTCCTTCCCTTTCGATCCATCCCTTCTCTCTGGATCCATCCCTTCCCCCTGGATCCATCTCTTTCCCCTCCATCCATCCTTTCCCCCTGGATCCATGCCTTCCCTCTGGGTCCATCCCTTCCATCTCGATTGCATTCCTTCCCCCGGGTCCAACTGCTTCCCACTGAGTCTATCCCATCCCCCTGGATCCATCCCTTCCCCCGGGTCCATCCCTTCGCCCTTGATCAATCCCTTCCCCCTGGATCCATCCCTTCCCCCTGGGTCCATCCCTTCCCCCTGGATCCATCCCATCCCCCTGGATCCATCCCATCCCCCTGGATCCATCCCTTCCCCCGGGTCCATCCTTTCCCCCCGGGTCCATCCCTTCCCCCGGGTCCATCCCTTCCCCCGAGGTCCATCCCTTCCCCCGGGTCCATCCCATCCCCCTGGATCCATCCCTTCCCCCGGGTCCATCCCTTCCCCCCGGGTCCATCCCTTCCCCCCGGATCCATCCCTTCCCCCCGAGTCCATCCCTCCCCCCGGGTCCATCCCTCCCCCCGGGTCCATCCCTTCTCTCGGGTCCATCCCTTCCCCCTGGATCCATCCCATCCCCCGGGTCCATCCCTCCCCCCGGGTCCATCCCTTCCCCCGGGTCCATCCCTTCCCACTGGATCCATCCCTTCCCCCCGGGTCCATCCCTTCCCCCTGGATCCATCCCTTCCCCCGGGTCCATCCCTTCCCCCTGGATCCATCCCTTCCCCCCTGGATCCATCCCTCCCCCTGGGTCCATCCCTTCCCCCCAGCGTTTCCACCATGACCCGGGGTTGGTGACGTCCCCAGACTCGCTCACCCCTCCTCACTGCCGGGGTCCCTTCGGGTGACAAAGCCGTTCGACAGCAGCGGTGCCGATGCCCCCCCCTGCGGAAAAGCCCCCGTGCCCGCTCCCCGCTCGGAGCCGGAGCCGCTGAGCGCAGCTCTGGGGGTGCCCCCACCCCGGCCGTTCCTGAGCCCCCGGCTCGCTCTCCTGTCCCGAGGAGCGAGGGAAGGGACGAGAGGAAACGGCCTCCAGTGGGGCCAGGGCAGGGCCGGCTGGGAGCGCAGGAAGCAGCACTTGAGGGAAGGGTGGTCCTGCCCTGGCAGAGCCCGCCCGGGGCGCTGGGGGAGTCCCCGTCCGTGCCGGGGCTCGCAGAGGAGGAGCTGGGGCGCTCGAGGCCCAGGTTGGCTCGCACGGTGCCCTTGGGCTGACGATGGCACGGGACGGGCTTGGGGGGCTTTGCCGACCTCAGCGAGCCCAGCAGTCCCGGAGGCCGTTTGTCCATCTCTCCGTGAGCCATCACTCCATGGGCCCGTGGTCCGTCGGTCCGGGACTGCATCCCCCACGGTCCCACCCCCCACGGTCCTACCCACCCACGGTCCCACCCCCCCACGGTTCCATCCCCCCACGGTCCCATCCCCCACGGTCCCACCCCCCCACGGTCCCATCCCCCCACGGTCCCACCCCCCACGGTCCTACCCACCCACGGTCCCACCCCCCCACGGTTCCATCCCCCCACGGTCCCATCCCCCACGGTCCCACTCCCCCACGGTCCCATCCCCCACGGTCCCACCCCCCCACGGTCCCACCCCTCCGTCACTGCCGCACTCTGGGGGCTCCCGAGCAGCCGCACAGAGGGGGGGGACACCCACCCACTTGGCCCCCCCACTCTCTTTGTGCCGGGTCCCTCTGCCCACGAATCGTCCAGTGTGGGGGGAGCAGGGCGAGGGGGTCCGTGTGCGGCTGCGGGGGGGGCTCTGGGGAGGAGTGGGGGGACGCGGGACTGCGGGACGGGGCAGCGCGGGGCAGAGGGGACGCTGGTGGGGGGAGGAGAGGCAGCGGGGGGGCAGCTGGGAAGGGCCAGGAGTGGGGACAGGGACCCCCAAACCCAGGGACCCTCAAGACTCCAGGGAATCCAAAACCAAGGGAACCCCCCTGAATCCCAGGGACCCCACAAACATCAGGGACCCCCAAACCCAGGAATCACCCCAAACACCAGGGAAACCCCCAAAACCCCACAAACCCCACAAACAGCTGGGAACCCCAAACCCAGGGACACCCGAACCCCCACGGACCCATCAAAACTTCACGGAACCCAAACACCCAACGACCCCCCCAACACCCGGGGACCCCCCCGAACCCCAGGGAATCCCCCAAGCTCCACAGGACCTCCCAGATCAAGGGACACCCCCACAGCCCTGGCACCCCCAAACCCCACAGACTCATACCAAGTAGCGGAGAACTAAAAAGCCCAATTCACCCCCAAAGCCCGGGGACCCTTCAGCATCCCAGGGATCCCCCAGACCCCAAGCAACGCCCCCAAACCCCAGGGAACCCTCAAACCCCAGGAAGAGCTCAAAACAGCTGCAACCTCCAAACCCCAGGGACCTCCCCGATCCCAGGGACGCCCCGAACCCCAGGGACCCCTCAAAACCCCGGAGCCCCCCAAAGCCCACACACCCACCCAAACTCGGTGCAGGTCAGAAACCCCGGAACCCCCGAGCTCAGGGACCCCTCTAAACCCCAGGGACGCTCCCCAAGCCCGGAGAACCTCCAAAAGCCCAGGGACCCCTCCGAGCCCCAGGGACCTTCGGAAAGCCCGGAGCCCACCCCCACCTCTCAGACCGTTCCAAACCTCAGGAAGCTCCAAAGCCGACGGAAACCCCCAATATCGGGAACCCCTTCCCCAAACACTGGGGCACCCCCGAAACTCGGGCAACTCAACAAACCCCAGGGACCCCCCGAAACCCCAGAGAACCCCCAAACCCCAGCGACCAAAACAAAAGCCCAGGGAACCCCCAGGGAGAGCCCGAACACCACCGGACCTCCAGAACCCCAGGGACCCCCCAGAAGGCAGCAGCCCCCCCAAACCCACGCACTCGTCCAGACTTCGTGGAACTCAAAGAAACCCCCTGAACTCCCAAACCCAGGGACCCCTCTAAACCCCAGGGGGACCCCTCTAAACCCCAGGGAGCCCCCGCAAATCCCACGGAAGCCCACAAACCCCAGGAAGAACCCAAACACCAGGGAACCCCCAAAACACCCGGCACCCCACACACCTCAGGCACATCGAACACCAACACACACACACCCCCCCCCCCATCTCGTCTGCCAGCGGGATCCAAATTTCCCCCCGGCTCGGAGCCTTCCTCTCCCCCCTCTGCGATTCCAACCTTTCCCAGGTTGGGAAGGGGAAACCAAGGAAATGTTATTGGAGCGGAGCCGGGATTGGTCGGAAGAAGCCGGGGGGGGAGGGGACACGAGGACCATCCCAGTTCCCCCAGTCCAGTCCAGTCCAGTCCCTTAAGTCCGTCCCCTTGCAGCCCGCGTCCCCCACTCCCTCTCCTCTCTTTCCATCCCAGGTCCCCCAGTATCTTCCCTTCCAAACCAGTTCCCTTCATCCTTCCCTCCCCTTTCCCAGTTCGCCCAGACCCTTCTCTTTCCATCCCAGTTCTCCCAGTGCCTTCCCATTCCATCCCAATTCCCACAGTCCCTTCCCTTCTATCCCACTTCCTCCAGTCCCATCCCTTTCCATCCCAGCTCCCCCAGTCCCTCACCATCCAGCCCAGTTCCTCCACTCCCATCCCTTTCCTTCCCACTTCCACCCGTCCCTTCCTTCCTATCCCGTCGCTCCCCGTCCCTTCCCTCCCTTTCCCGGTTTGCCCAGTCCTTTCCCCTCCCCTCCCAGTTCCCCCAGTCCATCGCAGTCCCTCTTATTCTCACGCACACCCTCGCATTCCAGCTCAGTTCCCTCCGTGCCTTCTCTTCAATCCCACTCCCTGCCCTGTCCAGCCCAGTGCAGCCCAGCACTTCCCAGTGCATCCCAGCACTTCCCAGTCCATCCCACACCCTCCCCTTCGGTCAAGGGACACCCCCACAGCCCTGGCACCCCCCAAAGCCCGGTTCCACCAGTCCATCCCACTCCCTCCCATTCTACCCCAGTTCCCCCACTCCCTCCCCTTCCAGCCACTCACTGCTCTTCCACCCCAGTCTCTCCCAGTCCCTCCCAGTCCCTCCCAGTGCCCCGTCGCTCTCACCCTGCCCCGTTCCCGAACTGGGGACAGGGCTGAGTGTCCCCCCCACCCCACTCCGGGTCCCCTCGGACCCAAACCTCCCGCCCGCGCTGGCATTGCAGTGCCCCCCCTCCCCCAGCGCATCCCAGTGCCCCCCAGTGCCTCCCAGTGCCTCCCCTCCCCCGGCGCACCCACACCAGACCCCCAGCACATCCAGCTCTCGTGTTTGGCAGCAGGGACCCCCCCGCACCCCGAGGCAGCAGCGGGGGGGCTGGGGGGAGCCCGCAGCGGGGCAGGCGCAGAGCGGGGGGCTGGGAGCTCCGGGGGGCTGGGAGCTGCGCAGGGCTGGGGGTGGGCGCACGGCAAGGGGGGCCTTCAGGAGCTCTGGGGGGACAAGGGCACAGATCAGCGGGGGTTGGGGCTGCTCCCACCCCCACAGGGACCCCCAAACCCCAGCGACCCCCCAAACCCCGAGAAGACCCCGAGCCTCAGGCAGCTCCCAAACCCTGGTGCTCTCCAATCCCCAGGGACTCCCCAAGCCCCAGGATGCCAGAAGCCACCAAACCCCACAAACCCCAACAAAATCCCTTCACCCCAGAGACCCCGACCACCTCCCAGACCCCAGGGATCCCCAAAACGCCTCCGAGTCCCCAAACTCCCTCAGATTCTCAGGCATCCCCAAACCCCAGCGATCTCCCAAACCCCCAGCAACACCCCAAAACCCAATGGACTCCCCACGTCTCTCGGACTCCGCCAAACCCAGCAGACCCTAAAATCCCAGACAGCTCCCAAACCCCGGGAAACCCCCAAAGCCCAGGGTCTCCCCAAATTCCCAGGGACCCTCAAACCCCATAGACCCTGCCAAACCTCAGGGACTCTCAAAACCCCATGGACTCCCCAAAACCCCAAGAACTCCCCAAACCCCAGGGTCTCCCCAAACCCCTGGGAATCCTCCAAACCCCAGGGGCCCTCCAAACCTCAGGGAACCCGCAAACTCCAGGGACTCCAAAACCCCAGGAACTCCCCAAACCCCAGAGACACCCCCAAACCCGCGGGACACCCAAACCCCATGGACCCCCCAAACCTCCTCAGACTCCCAGGCACCCCCAAACTCCCAGGGACCCCGAAACACCATAGACACCCCCAGACCTCAGAGACCCTCAGAACTCCATGGACTCCTCTAAACCCCACAGATTCCCAGACACCCCCATAGCCCCAAGGAATCCCCACATCCCAGGGACCCTCCAAACCCCAGGGATCACCAAAAGCCTTTAGACTCCCCTAAACCACAAGAACCTCCCAAACCCCAGGGATCCCCCAAACCCCACGGATGCCCCCAAACCTCGGGGAACCCCCAAACTCCCAGGAATGCCCCAAACCCAGGGACCCCCCAAACTCCCAGGAACGCCCCAAAACCCACACAAACCCCCAGAACCCCGGGAACCCAAAAACCCATCAAACACCCAAGGACCCCCAAAACTCCAAGCACTCTCGCAAAACAAGGGGACCCTCAAAAATCCATCGACACCCCAAAACCCCTCAGACTCCCAGGGACAATCAAAACCCCAACGACTCCCCAAATCCCAGACCCCCCAAACTCCCAGGAATGCCCCAAACCCCACACAAACCCCCAGAATCCCGGGAACCCAAAAACCCCGCGCACACCCCCAAACCCCACTCACACCCAAAAACCCCACGCACACCCCAAGCCCCCCCTCCCCAAACCACCCCCCCGCTCACCTTCTTGCGCACGTAGAGGCCGAGCCCCAGCGCCAGGAAGACGGAGCCCAGCACGAAGCCCCCCACCCCCGTCAGCATCTTGCTCCTGGCGCCGTCCCCCTGCAGCTCTGCGGGGCCAGAGCAGGGGCTCAGGGCTGGGGGGTCCCGGGGGCTCGGGCCCCCAGCCCAGGGCGCGGCGCGGGGCAGGCTCTCACCCCAGGAGCGCGTGACGGGGCGCTGCAGGCTGGCGTGCTCCACCTGGCACGTGTAGGTCTCCCCGCGCTGCGGGACGCTTTCCAGCAGCACCAGCACCTGGTAGGTCCAGTCCCCGTTCTGGATCACGTCCGTGGACACCACGCGCTCCACCTCCTCCTGCCCGTTCTTGAACCACTTCACCTCCACCTCGGCGGGGTAGAAATCCATCACGGCACAAAGCAGCCTGTCGGGCTGGGGCAGGGAGCCCGACTGCACGGCCCAGATTGCCACCTGCGGCTCCACTGGGGCACAAAGCGCAGCACTGGGCACGGAGCCCCCCAGACGGGCACACGGAGAGCCAAAACGAGCCCAGGGACGGCAGCGACGGGCAGGGAGGCGGAGAAACGGGCACGGAGAGGCCCAGCCCCAGCCCGCAGAAGGCAACCGCAGGCAAAGGCACGCAAAACACGGGGGCGCATCCACCCCCAAATGCCCACAGGCTGCAAACTGGGGCAGGAAGAGGGGGAACATGGGCAAAGACGCCCAAAGCAAGCCCAGAAGGAGCCCAAAGGGCCCCAAATATGGCAGAGAGAAGCCACAAGGAAGGGCAGAAACTGCAAAAACGGGCACCAAGACTGGAAGGATGCGTAAAAACGGGCAAAGACACCTGCAAAGTGGGCACAGAGACGCTCAAAGCAAGCCCAGCAACGGCCAAACTGCAGAAAGAGAAGCCAAAGATGGGCCCGGAGATGCCCCAAACACCCCCAAACACCCCAGAACGGGTCAAAGCCAGGCAAGGGCGTGGGGGCTCTGCTTTCCCGAGCGCGGCACGGCCACGCGCTGCCCGCCTGCGTGCCAGGGGCTTGGCTCGTGCCCGGCCCCCGGGAAAGCTTCTGCCTCGCGCTCACCTTTCCGATCCACGGCGAAACGGGTCCACGCCTCGTAGTTGTTTCGGCAGAACCTGTCTACAGCTGCCCTTTTGCGCTCCAGAATGTCCTCCTGGCTGTTCCAGTACCTGGCATCGGGCTCACCCAGGGGGGTGTCGGCCACAAACACCCCCACATCGCTGTCGAAGTGCACAAACTGCTCCCGGTTGTAGATGCGTCTCGCCACGAACCTCACCCGCTCGGTGCCGTTGATGAAGTAACAGTCGGCTTTAAACTGGTCCTGGAAGAACCCTGCTCGTGCAGAGAGGGGAGGTCAGGACCCACTGCAGCTCCCCCACCCCATCCACCCCCCGGGAGCTCCTCCAGTGCCCCCTCTCCAGGTTCTCCCCCTCCCCACGTTCTCCCCTTCCCTGGATTCTCCCCATCCATCCTCACGTTCCCCCATCTCCACTTTCTCCCAGCCTTCTCCCCCTCCCCAGGTTCTCCCCACGTTCTCCCCCTCCCCACGTTCTGCCCCTCCCCAGCTGCACGGCCCCAGCCCCCAGCATCCTCCCAGCCCATCTCCCCCTCCTCCACCCCCAGGGAGCTCCTCCAGCGCCAAGAGCTGGGGGAGGGGGGCAGGAGGCCAGGGCACCCCCCCCGCACCCAGGCCCACCCCCCTTTCCCAGCCAGGCCCCCAGCCCACTCCCTTCCCAGCGCACCCCCAGCCCCGGCTCCACCCCAGGCCCAGAATCACCGAGCGCTTGGGCTTGGAAGGCACCTCCGAGCCCCCAGCGCCCGCTGCCACCCCCTGCCCTGGGCACGCAGCCCTCCCTGCAGCCCAGGCTGCTGCCAGCCCCGGCCAACCTGGCCTTGGGCACCTGCCGGCTGCAGGGACGGGGCAGCCCCCCCTGCTCGGGGCACCCTGTGCCAGGGCCTCCCCCCCTCGGCGGGAAGGCTTTCTTGCCAAGGTGCCAGCTCAAGCTTCCCCTGCCAAAGCCAAGCCCTTGCCCCTGTGCCCGGCGCTGGGCCAAGGGGCCCCTGTGGGGCTGGGGTGCCAGCCCCTCCCCCCGCCCGGGCGCCCAGCTCACCCGAGCTCTCCTCGCCAGCCGCCCGCTGGGCTCCCAGCACCACCAGTGCCACCAGCACGGCCCCAGCTGCCGGCACACCGGCAGCCCCCATGGCTGCTCCCAGCAGAGGCTGCAGAGGCGCTGGCACCCCCGAGCGAGCCCCCCCGCACTCTGCCCGCCCGGGCTCTCGCCCCAGCGCTGCCCAGTCCCGCACTGGGAGGCCCAGTGCGCAGCGGAGCTGGGCAGCGTCACTCGTCTCCAGGCAGAGCCGCGCTCAGCCTGGTCCTGTGCTGGGATGGCGGGGGGGGGCACTGGGAGGGACTGGCAAGGCACTGGGAGGGCTCTGCCTGGGAACAGCTGAGGCGGCCTCGGGGCTCCCTGCCATTGGCGCAGCGTCTGGGGGGGCCCCAGCACTCAGCTCCCTGCCCGCAGAGCGACGCCCGCTCCCGCTCTCGCTGCCAGCAGAGGCGATGGGTGCAGGGTGGCACCTGGCGCTGGCGCTGCTGGGGGTGCTGAGCCTGCAGGGCACGGGGGCCGTGAAAGGTGCTGCGGGCAGGGGGGCTGGGGGAGAAGGGCGGTTGGGGGAGAGGGGTCAGAAGTGGGGGCTGGGGGCACAGGTGGATCTGGGGGCACAGGTGGGTTCTGGCAGCACAGGTGGGGTCTGGTGGCACAGGTGGGGTCTGGTGGCACAGGTGGGTCTGGGCGAACAGGTGGGGTCTGGGAGCACAGGTGGGTTGGGCGGCACAGGTGGGTTCTGGCGGCACAGGTGGGGTCTGGGGCACAGGTGGGTCTGGGCGAACAGGTGGGTCTGGGAGCACAGGTGGGTCTGGCGGCACAGGTGGGGTCTGGGGGCACAGGTAGGGTCTGGGGGCACAGGTGGGTTCTGGTGGCACAGGTGGGGTCTGGTGGCACAGGTGGGTCTGGGCGAACAGGTGGGTCTGGGGGAACAGGTGGAGTCCCAGGAGCTCTGGACCCACAGGGACCGTTGGTGTGCGGGTTTGGGGGGCAGGGGCACGGTCTGGGGGCAGGGAGATGGTCTGAGGGCAGAGGCTGGCACTGGGGGCAGAGGTGGGTCTGGGGGGGGTGTGGGGTGCTCCTGTGCCCAGCGGTGCCCACTGAGCGTTGGGGGGAACCCTTGGGAGAGCCTGGGGGCGGCCCAGGTTCCTGGCCGGTGGTGCCCCTCATGCCCGGCTCCTGGCAGTGGGCGCCACGATCCACCAAGCGGAGTTCCAGCAGCGCCTGGAGCCGTCGCGGCAGGAGGATGGGGAGTACCTGCAGGCCTTCAACGCCGACGAGGTGTTCCACGTGGACCTGTCGAAGCAGGAGACCGTGTGGCGCCTGCCCGAGTTCGGGGAGCTCACCAGCTTCGAGACGCAGGGAGCGCTGCAGAACGCGGCCATCGGCAAACAGAACCTGGAGATCATGATCCAAAGGTCCAACCGCTCGCAGGGAACCATCGGTAACGGCACGGCCAGCGCCTTCTGCTGCCCAGCTCCTGCCTTCTACCCATCCCCTGCCCATCCTCTACCCATCCCCTGCCCATCTCCTGCCCATCTCCTGCCCATCTCCTGCCCATCCCCTACCCATCTCCTGCCCATCCTCTACCCATCCCCTGCCCATCTCCTGCCCATCTCCTGCCCATCCCCTGCCCATCCCCTACCTTCTCTTGCCCATCCCCTGCCCATCCCTTACCCATCCCCTGCCCATCTCCTGCCCATCCCTTACCCATCCCCTGCCCATCTCCTGCCCATCTCCTGCCCATCCCCTGCCCATCTCCTGCCCATCCCCCTACAGGTGGATGAGTTCCCTAGGGACAAGGTGTAGTGGGGAGGTGGGTACAGCTGGACTCGATGATCTCAGAGGTCTCTTCCAACCTTAGGATTCTCCTCTGGGCACCCCGTGGCTCCCAGCCCCTGCAGCCCAGCTGGCAGCACAGTGCCCAGCGCCCAGCTGCCCCGTGGGGGCATTGGGCTGGGGCCCGGGGCGGGGGGGGGGCGAGGGGACTCCCCGTGGGGGGCAGGAGGCACAACAGGGCCTCGTCCAGCCCACTCCCCCCGGGCAGCGCTGACTCTGTCCCCGTGCCCGCTGTGCCCAGTGCCCCCCGAGGTGACGGTGTTCTCCAAACACCGCGTGGAGCTGGGAGAGCCCAACATCCTCATCTGCTACGTGGACAAGTTCTGGCCGTCCGTCATCTCCATCTCGTGGCTGAGGAACGGGCAGGAGGTGACGGACGGCGTCCTCGAGACCGTCTTCTACCCACGAGACGACCACGCCTTCCGCAAGTTCTCCTACCTGCCCTTCATCCCCACGCGCGGGGAGTCCTACGACTGCCGCGTGGAGCACTGGGGGCTGCCCACGCCCCTGCGCAAGCACTGGGGTGAGGAGGGGGCACCGACCCCGTGCGCCCGCGTCCCCCGGCCTGGCTGGCAGCGAGGGGTGCTCAGCGCCCCGGCCTCACCCCCCCTGTGCCCCCTCCCCAGAACTTCAGGTGCCTCTCCCCGTTTCCGAGACCACCGAGACCGTGGTGTGCGCCCTGGGCCTGGCCGTGGGCATCATTGGCATCGCCGCGGGCACCGTCCTCATCATCAAGGCCATGAAGATGAGCAGCCTCCGCACCCGGCGCGACCCCTTGTGAGGGGATCCCGGCCTCCCCTCAGCCGCACTCTCCGTGCCCTTCGCTCTCGCCCTTGGATGTGGCAGGACCTGCCCATCCCGCTGCCCCATAGCCCTGCGCCACCTCAGCAGCAGCTCCTGCTCCCGTGCGCGGGCACCGCGTGTGGGTGCCGTCCCCACTTGGTGCTGGGCTCCTTCTGCACTGGTCCCAGTCCTCTTTCCACACCACCTCACTGGTGTTGCCCTGCCCACAGCCCTTGGCACTGTGGCCAACGGCAACCGAGGGCACAGCCCCTCCTCCCAGCCTGGATGTGGGGTGTCCTCTGTGGATCCCCGAAGGGAATGGGCTGTGCCCTGCCCCACAGCTGCCCCACGGTGCCCGGTCCTGCCCCCTCTGCTGCTGCTCTGCTGCTTTGTCACCACAATAAAGTGGGTTGGGTTGGCACTGCCATGTGTCCCTCCCCGTTCTCCTCGAGCCCCTGCGCTGTCTGGGCGATCCGTGGGGCGCAGGGCACAGGGCAGGGCTCCAGCTCCCAGAGGGAAGGGGCAGGGTGATCTCAGCTCCCCTGGCATCTCCCAGCCAATGTGGGGGGGAATCTTGGCACCCCTAAAGAACAAGAAGGAGGTGCCCGTTCATGGCGGCCAGTGATGAGGAAGCCCATTGGCACAAAGCCACACGGCCCAGGGGTGCCAGGATACATGATCCATGGGTGGGTGCGTGTGTAGCTCATGGTTGCCAGGACACACAGGCCATGGGTGTGAGGGCGTGTGGTCCATGGGTGTGATGGCACGTGGTTCACGGGTGCCAGGGCGCATGGCCCATGGATGTGAGGGCACTTGGCCCATGGATGCCAGGGCACATGGCCCGTAAGTGTGAGGGCATTTAGCCCATGGGTGCCTGGGCTCGCGGCCCATGGTTGAGATGCCACCTGGCCTAGGGGTACCAGGGCTCACGGCCCAGGGAGCGAAGCTGGATCTTGCCCTCAGCCAGACCAGTTCTCCCAGCAGCAGCTCTGCCTGGTAACTGGTGACCCTTCAGCCCCGCTCCGGAACTCCCTGTCCTGGTTCTCCTTTCCTTCCCAGTCACCACCCAGCTGCGGGCACCTGGGCACAGCACTTGCACGCACGAGGCGAGGGCAGCGGGAGTCTCCGCAGTGCCTGGCACTGGAGCTCATAGTTGCCAGGAGACATAGGCCACGGGTGTGAGGGCATCTGGCCCATGGGTGCCAGGGTGCAGAGCCCACGGACATGAGGGCACATGGCCCATGGGTGCCAGGGCATGTGGCTCATGGGGCACCGGTGGGTCTGGGGGCTCCCAGTCCAGCCTGGATTTGGGATCACCCCAAGCAGGACCTTGGCCTTGCGGAACCTCATGAGGGAGGGAACGGGAATGTAAAGGAGGAACGGGTGGGGAATGGAAAGGGATTGAGGGAATTGGGATAGAAGGGGAGGAGCTCTGATGGAAGAAAAGAATGGGTAGGGCTGGGGGAACTGGGATGGACTGGGAGAACTGGGATGGAAAGGGAGGGAGTGGGGGGACTGGGATGGAGGGGGAGGGAGTGGGGGGACTCATTGGAATGAGAAAGACTTGGATAGAACGGGAAGGGGTGGGAGAGCGGGGATGGAATGGAAAGAGACTGAGAGAAATGGGGTGGACTGGGAGAACTGGGAGAAAAGGGGATGGGGTGGAAAAGGATGAAGAAATAATGAGGAGGAACTGGGGGAACTTGGCTGAACCCCCCCTTCCTTCTCCAGGTTCCCCCAACACATCCTGACTCCACTCCAATAATATTTCCTTTATTTACACGTCCAAGACGGGGGAAAAGGTTGGAATCGCAGAGGGAGGAGATGGAAACACAGCTCCGAGGGGAGGAGGGGGGGAAAAGGAGGGGGGGGGGAAACCCAAACCGAACTGAAACAAGTAGAAAAAAATTATACAGTCAACGTAAAAAAGGGGTGGCCCCTCCCTCCCCCCTTCCCGCGGGAGCATGCGCCGGCCGTGCCGGGGGGGCTGTACAGGGCGCAGCCGGATCCGGCCCCGCGCTTCCAATAAATTAAACACCCCCGCAGCCCAGAGGAGGGGGCGAGGGCAGGGAGGGGGCAACCCCAAGGTGGGAACTGTGACCCCAAGGTGGGAATCACGACCCCCCGAGCAGGATTTGCGACCCCCGAGATGAGATTCGTGACACTCAAGCTGGGAATCGCGACCCCCGAGGTGGGATTTGTGACCCCAAGGTGGGAATCGAGACCCCCGAGCAGGATTTGCGACCTCCAAGATGAGATTCGTGACCTTCAAGGTGGAAATCAAGACCCCCCCAAGGCAGGATTTGTGTTCCCAAGGTGCGATTTGTGTCCCCCAAGGTGGGAATCACAACCTCCCAAACAGGAATTGCGATCCCCCAAGGTGGGACTTGTGTGTCTCCCAAGGTGGGAATCAAGACGTCCCAAGGTGGAAATCCCAACCTCCTCCCAAGGTGGGAATCCCAAGGCTCAAACTGGGAATCGCAAACGCCCCAAGGTGGAAACCCCAGCATCCAATGGAGGAATCACAACCCCAAGGCAGGAAGCACAACCCCCAAGGTGGGAATTTCAACCCCGACCTGGAATCCTAAGCCTCAAATTGGGAGTCACAACCCCTCAAAAACTGGGAGTCACAACCGCTGCTGGGAATCACACCCGCTTTCTCGAAATCACAAACCCCACCAGGGGGCTTTTTTTTTCCTGCTTTCTAAAAGATTTTTAATTTTTTTTTCCTCTTTTTTTTTTTTGTCCTTTTCTTTTTTTTTTTTTTTTTTTTTTTCCGTTTTCTTAAAAACCCCAAAACTTTTCCCCTTTGGAAAAAATCCCCCAAGTCAGAAAAAAAATCCTTAAAACAACAAACAGTAAAACCTGCTGGAGGGGGGGGGGGAGGGGAGGGAGGAGAGAAGGGGGGGGAAAAAAAAAGAGGGGAGGGGGTGACCCCACAAGCCAGGCTCCCCCCCCTCCCCAAATCCCACGCTGCTTCCGGCCTGTAAACACTGGGATTCCCCCGCCCCGCGCATCCGTAGGGCTCGGCCAGCGGGAAATGGGGGGTTCCCCCCGGCCCCCCAAGCTCTGCTTTGCCGGGAAGAGGCCGCCCCTAAGTCTGGTTCACCGGGGTCCGGTCCCACAGAGCCGCTTCCGAACCTGCCCACGCGCTCCTCTGCCCCGGCTGTTGTTGCCGGAAGCTTCCGCTGTGTTTTATCCTGAATCCGAATCGCTGGTGTCCGAGGATGAGGAACTGGAGCTGGAGCTGCTGGAATCCGAGCTGGAACTGGAGGCGCTGAGCCGGGATACGGCCACTTGCTGAGCGGATTCCGGCTTTTCGTTGGCTGGAAAGGAGGACATGGAACCATCGTAACCGCAGAACCACCGCAACCACGGAACCACCGCAACCGAAGAACCATCAAATTGTGGAACCATCGCAACCACAGAACCCATCGCACCATGGAACCATCAAAGTCATCCAGTTGTAAAAGAACGTTGAGATATTCCGAGTCCAACCCCACCTGCCCACCACCACCTCACCCACCTGGTCCTTTAATCCCCTCCAGGGATGTGGATTCCACCCCCGTCACTGGCAGCTGTTCCAGTGCCTGAGAACCCTCTTGGTGAACAAACACCTCCTAGTGCCCAATCTGAACCCGCCCTGGTGGAACTTGAGGCTGTTTCCTCTTGTCCTACCGCTGTCACTCGGGAGAGGAGCCCAGCACCCACCCGGTCACAGCCTCCTCTCAGGCAGACAACTGTAGACAGTGATGAGGTCTCCCCTCAGCCTCCTCTTCTCCAGACCAAACCCCCCTCAGATCCCTCAGCCCAGGTTCTCCAGCCCCTCCCCAGCTCCGTTCCCTTCTCTGGACGCGCTCCAGCCCCTCAATGTCCCTTCCTGGACTGAGGGGTCCAAAACTGACCCCGGCACTCGAGGTTTCCCCTCCCCAGCGCTGAGCACAGGGGCACAGTCACCTCCCTGCTCCTGCTGCCCACGCTGGGTCTGACACAGGCCCAGATGCCACTGGCCCTCTTGGCCACCCAGGCCACTGCTGGCTCACGGTAAACCACCCAATGCCCCCAGGTCCTTCTCCTCCAGGCAGCTCTCCGGACACTCTTCCCCAAGTCCCTAATGCTGCACGGGATCGGCTGCACTGGAGCGGGAACGTGCTCGATCTGCACCCCAATGCGCCCCCTTCGGCACTCACCCTTCTTGGGGGGCTTCTTGGCCGAGTTGAGCTGCCCGCTGACGTCCTGCAGCCGCTTCTCCAGCTCCCGTTTCTTCTCCAGCGCCAGCTCCTCTTTCGTTTTCCCCACCGGCTTCTTCATGGCTGCAGGAAGAAGTGGGAAAGGCTCAGTCAGGGCTCAACCCACCGCGATGGCTCCTCCTGATCCTTCCGGAAGCGCTTACTCTCGCTGTAGGGCTTGCGGGGCTTCTTCCGTAGGCAGGAGAGGACGTAGCGCTCCAGCTCCCGCAGCGTCGAGGGTTTGAGGGTCTCAAAATCGATCTCAATCTCCTCAGGGTTCGAATCCCGCAGGGAAGGCTCCCGGGATTGGATGATGTGGACAACCCGGCCTAGTTTTTCACCAGGAAGTTTGTTGATGTCCAAGCTGAGTTGGCGTTTCTCGTCGTAAGTCATGGGTTTGCTTTCCTCCTCTTCTTCCGAGTCGTAGAGCACCGGCGGCACCGGCAGCGCCGCTTTTGCCGCCTTCTTGGAGTTCCTGTTGGGGAAAAAAACCCCACGCAGCGGCATCAGAGGGGCCGCAAAATCCTACCCACAACATCGCAGCCAGGGCTGGCGGCACTCGGATGGGTTTGGCTTGTTCCGATCGCGTCCTCGCCACAGTCAACCCAGGGAAGAAAGGAGTCACCACGGCCGCTTCCCGCACACAACCCCATTGGGCACCACACTCACTTGGAGCTGCTGCCCCCGCCGCTCCCGCCGGCTTTCTTGGCTTTCCGGAGCTGGGCCTGGCGCGCCCGGGCCTCCTCATCACCTCCTCGGCCTTTGTGCTTCTCCGATTTCTTCTTTTTCTTCTTTTCCCTCTTCTTTTTGGGTTTGGAAACGGGGCCCTGTGAGAGGGCAGCCAGCTGCTCGTGCACGGCCCGCAGCTGTGGGGGGAGACAGGGGTGAGGCGGGCACGGGGCACGGGCGCGGGGAGTGGCACGGAGCGCGCTCCGGCCCTCACCTGCTCCTGCAGCTCTGCCAGTCGGTTGGCGCGTTCCTCCTCTGAGTCGGAACTCTCTTCGCTCTCCGAGGAACTCTCGCTGCTGCTCTCGTCCTCGTCGTCATCTTCGTCATCTTCATCATCCTCATCCTCGTCGCTGGATGATTCCTCAGAGGAGGATTTGGAGAGGGCACCGGCGAGCGGGGCCGACACCGAGGGCGGGCTGGTGTCCTGCGGCTCGTCTGGCATCTTGGCATAGCTGAATTCAAACACGTCCTGCAAGGGGAGAGCGAAGTGTGGCCAGTGAGGGGCCAGCAGGGCAAGCGAGGGGCCAGGGTGGTGTGCAAGGGGCCAGTGCAGTGAGAGAAGGGGCCAGTGTGGCAGGCAAGAGGACTAGTAAGGAGGCTGAGGGGCCACTGTGCCAAGAGAAGGGGCCAGCAGGGAGGGCAACGGGCCAGTGTGGCAAGAGAAAGGGCAAGCAGGGATGGTGAGGGGCCAGTGTGCCACGAGAAGGGGCCAGCAGGGAGGGCCAGGGGCCAGTGTGGACTATGGGGAGGTGGCCAGTGGAATGAACATGGGGGCCAGCGCAAGCCACAGGGAGGGAGTCAGTCACCACCTTGCTCGCCCTCCCTGCTGAGTGGGCCAGCACAGAGGTGGCCAAGTGGCAAGGACGGGGCCAGCATGGCCACAAGCAAGAACCGTGGTGGGCGCAAGAGAGGGTCCAGCACAACAGGTGAGGAGGCCAGCGCGGGCCACGTGAGGGGCCGGAGGGCCAGCGCACTGACCTGTAGCTTGCGTGCCATGGCCACCACGTCATGGTCAGGAGGGTTGTACTTGTAGCAGTTGGAGAACATCAACCGGACATCGGCGGCGAATTCCTGCGCGTCGTGGTAGTCCCGGTTTTCCATCTTCCGCTGCGGAGAGAGCAAAGAGGGAAGTGGTCAGCAAGCCAACTTTCACGATGTCCTGGCAGCTGGGGAAGGCCATGGTGACCAGAAGGTCAACGTTGTGCTCATCTTCAAAAAAAGCACAAAGGACGTTGAGAACTCCAGACTTGTCCACCTCACCTTGGTACCTGGGAAGATCATGGAATGGATCCTCCTGGCTGTCGTGCTAAAGCACACAGAGATGACTGGAGACAGCCAGCATGGCATCACCAAGGGCAAGGCCGCCTGACCAACCCTGTGGCCTTCTATGGTGCGGTGACATCAATGGCCATGGGGAAAAGCTATGGATGCCATCTAGCTGGACCTCTCTGAGGCTTTGGACACGGTCCTCCACAACATGGAATCTTGGAATGGTTTGGGTTGGAAGGGATCCTCAAAATCCATCCAGTGCCACCCCCTGCCCTGGGCAGGCACACCTCCCACTGGATCAGGCGGCTCAAAGTCTCCTCCAACCTCGCCTTGAAGACCTCCAGGGATGGGGCAGCCATGACTTCCCTGGGCACCCTGTGCCAGGGCCTCCCCACCCTCACAGGAGAACACTGCTTCCCAAGATCTCATCTTGATGTCCCCTCTTTCAGCTCAAAAGGCTGGACAGACAGGTGGAAGGACAGAGGACTGGATGATGGCTGAGTGGATGGATGCATGGGAAGATGGACGGACAGATGGAAAGATGGATGGGGATGTGGGTGGATGGAAGACTGAATGGATAGGCCGATGGATGGACGGACAGTTGGGAAAGAGAGGTGGGTGGATGGAAGAGGAGACAGGGTTTTAAGCTGGAAGACAGAAGATTTAGATGAGATATTAGAAGTGAATCCGGTTCCATCCCTGGAGGTGTTCAAGGCTAGGTTGGATGACGCTTCGAGCCCCCTGATCCAGTGGGAGGTGTCCCTGCCCATGGCAGCAGGTGGAACCGGAGAGGCTTTGAGGTCCCTTCCAACCCAACTGATTCCATGGTTCCATGGTAACAACCTGCTGTCATCTAGAACCTCCAGATCCATCCCTGGAGGTGCTCAAGGTCAGGTGTGATGGGGCTTGGAGCCCCCTGATCCAGTGGGAGATGTCCCTGTCCAAGTCAGGGGTGGAACTGGATGGGCTCTGAAGTCCAAATCTTTCCATGGTTCTATGAAAGGCTGAGCGGGACAGGAAAACCCATGGAGACCCCCAAAAAGCCTCTGGAGTCCCCACCTTGATGGTGCTGAGGTCCATGGGGTGCTTGATGATGTCATGGTAGTCATGCAGGCCCAGGGCAGAGGCGTCAACAGGCTTGTAGAAAGGCCAAGCGTAGGCCGCGTGCTTCTTGGAGAGCAGCTCCTTCAGGATCCCGTTGCAGTACTTGAGCTGCTCCGATAATTTACCCTTCTTGGATGTCTGGTGCTGCTGTGAATCCGGTAAATCCTTCCGGGGGGGTTTGATGGGGCGGCCGCTCTCGCGCCGGGCGGGAATCTTGGCCGCTTTGGGCTCGACGAGTGTGGCCGAAGGCGAGGACTCGCCGCTGGTGGCGATGATGGCGGTGGTGGTGGGCGTGGTGGTGTCTGCTTTCCGCTTGACGCCTTTCTTCTGCCAGATGGAAACCAAGCCCGGCGTGAGGCTGCGCAGGCCCTGTCAGCACCGCACTCCAGACCCACTGAACCCAGTCCCACACCTCAGCCCCATCCAGCCCCACGGAAGCTGGCACCACGCTCCAGCCTCACAGAAGCTGGCACTGTGTTCCACAGCCCCACACTCCGTCCCTCTCTGGCCCCACAGAAGTTAGCACTGCGTTCCAGCCCTCTCCAGCCCCACGGAAGCTGGCACTGTGTTCCAGGCCCACACTCCGACCCTCTACGGCGCCACAGAAGTTGGCCGTGTGCTCCAGCCCTCTCCAGCCCCAAGGAAGCCGGCCCACTCCAGCCCCACAGACACCAGTCGTCTCCGTCTCCCTCCTACCTTGGCCACAGGCTGGGTGGGAGCGGGCGCTGCCAGGACGGCCGGGGCAGTGGAGTGCAGCGATTTGAGGAGCGGAGCGGAGATCACAGATGGGTGGGGAATGTTGACGATGGTGGTGGGGATGTCAGGGCTCGGGGTGAAGACAGTGGTGTGGGACACGGAGGAGACAGCCGGCACTTGTTGAGCAGCCGTCAGTCCCACCAGGAGCGCTGGGCCGGGATACGGAGCCTCCGTTAGCGCCACTGAGCCCAGGGGATGCCAGACGCCAGGCCCCATGGAGCACCCACCACCCACAGCCCTGCTCCCTTGGCATCCCACCCACTGCGGAGTCACCCTGCCCCACGGGGCATCTCCTTACCTGCTGCCCGGGATGCTCCCTTCTTATGGCTGTTCTTAGCCACTGGCACCACAATCTCCTGCTCTTCTGGTGGCATCTGGGCCACCTTCTGCAAGAAGATCTTCTCCAGAGTTTGGGCCATCAGCACGATGTCATCCGTGGGCTGTGGGGAGAACCAGAAGCAGGGTCAGAATCCACCAGGAAGGTGCCAGAGGATCCACAAGCAGCACCAGTGCAGTTCTCACCTTGTTGTAGATGTAGCAGTTGGTGAACATGGTGTTGAAGTCCTGCATGCACTCCGCAGCCCCCCAGTAGTAGTTGTTCTCCAGGCGTCGCTTGATTGTCCCCATATCCATGGGCTGCTTGATGATCTTGTGGTAATCCTGTCGGAAAACGACACGGAATTCGTGGTCAGGAGTGCCCCGGTGACTGTGCCGCAACCCCGCGCCAAGCATCCCCACTCCCACCATCGCTCCAGAGCCAGCAAAGCACCTCCTGGCCCACACGGAGTTGGGATCAGCGCAATGATCCGGGGCTGGCTTACCCACATCCAAGCAGGCACAAGGCTCTGGGATCAGCTTGTCCACTGATCTGAGCGGGCGCAAGGCTCTGGGATTGGCACAAAGCTCCAGAGCCAGCTCACCCGCATCCGAGCCAGTGCCACACTCTGCGGCCAGCTCACCCCCACCAGAGCTGGGACCAACACAGATGGCCCAGGGCCAGCTCACCCACATCTGAGCTGGCCCAATGCTCCAGGACCAGCCTCCCCATGTCCAAGTTGGAGCTGGTGCCACACTCCAGGGTCAGCTTGCCAACATCTGAGCTAGCACAAGGCTTCAGGGTCATCTTGCCCGCATCTAAACCAGCACAAGGCTCTGGGGCCAGTTCACCCACGTCCAAGGTGGCACAAGGCTCTGGGGTCAGCTTGTCCGTGGCTGAGCCAGAACCAGTACCACTATTTGGCAATCAGCTCACCAGTATCTGAGCTCAAACAAGGCTCTGGTGCCAGTGTGCCCGTATCTACGCCGGGACCAGCTTGTATGTGGGCAACTTGGAGCCAGTGCTACACTCTGGGGCCAGTTCAGTGGTTCCCGAGCTGGCACAAGGCTCTAGGGCCAGTTCGCCCACATCCAAGCCAGGACAAGAGTCAGGGCCAATGCGCCTGCACCCAAGACTGAGCCAGTGCCACACTCTGGGACTGGCTCACCCACATCCCAGCTGGCACAAGGCTCTGGGAACTAACTCGCCCATGGCCGTGCCGGAGCCAGTGCCACACTCTGGGAGCCAGCTTGCCCATGTCTGAGCTGGAGCCAGTGCCATGCTCTGGGAACCAGCTTGCCCACGTCCAAGCTGGCACAAGACTTTGCTGCCAGCTCACCCACGTCCGAGCTGGTGCCACGCTCCGGGGCCAGTTCACCTGCACCCAACCTGGAGCCAGTGCCACGCTCTGGGAACCAGCTCACCCGTGTCTAAGCTGGCACAAGATTCCACTGCCACCTCACCCACATCCAAGTTTGGTGCCACACTCCATGGCTAGCTCGCCCGCATCCAAGCTGGAGCTGGCACACTGCTCCGGAACCAGCTGCCCGCATGCAAGCTGGCACAATGCTCTGGAACCAGCTGCCCACTCACACACCAGCTCTCACTCCTCAACCAAGCGCAGGCAGGGGGTGGAGCGGGGCTCAGGAATCACCTCTAGATCAGGTGCCCATCCCCAGAGTGCCACCGTCCCGTTTGCCTACGGGGGCTCAGGGAGGGCCCTAGGGTACCTGAGGAGCTGCCAGCGCTGTGGGGGGCACCTACGCTACCAGGAAAGGCCAGATGCCAGCACCGGGAAGGAAAAGCATCCCAGACGAGAGGCAGGACGGGGCTTGGGGAACGCTAAGGCTAATTTTGGAAGAGCAAAACCTCTGTGGAAATTACCTCTGGGCTTTAACTCCTTGGGCGCCACAGGTGCACGGGGGGGCTGCCGTTTAAAATTGGGGTCACAGGATGTCTTCTACAAATTCATGGATGGGAATCTGCAAAACGCATTCAGGGCACAAGAAGATTAGGAGGGAGAGCGGCTGGGACACCTCCAGAGCGGCTGCGTCACCTCATCCATACCTTTGTAGGGGACATCGGGGACAAAACAGGTGGTGGCAGCTGCTCTGAAGACATCGCAAGGATCAGCCTGGATGTCTACAAGGGGCTGAGGAGTGGCTGGAATGGATTCAGCTCTCGGCCAAGAGGAAGAGGATGGCACAGCCCAAGCACCTGTGGCTGCATCGCTGTGGCCGAGCCCCCAGGAGGGGAACAGCGCCGGCCCTGGCACTCTCGGGCAGGGGCACCACATCCAGGATCAGGCAGCGTGGAATTCTGGGGTACAGCTGCCCTAAGAACCCCCCTGCCTGCGCGGGGGGACACACACACAGAGGCAACACTCGCACACGCCATCGTGTCAACCGCACGCAGGGCTGGTTACCGGCAGGCCCAGCTTGACGGCATCAACAGGCTGGCGGAAGGGCCAAGCGAATTGGTGCTTCCAGAGCGCCTTCATCACCACTTTGTGCAGGTACTGGAGTTGGTTGGTGATCCGGCCCGGCTTCTTGGGATTGGAAACCTCCGGTGGAGGTGGATTCACCTGCGGGGACGGCAGGGCCGGCACCGACGCCATGGTGGGGCTCTCGAAGCCCTCGTAGAGGAGCGAGGGTTTGCGGATCCGCTTGCCGGGGGTTGATTCTGTCGCCAGGCCCATGAGCCCGGCATTGCCCTCCCCCAGAATCCTGGAAAGGGGAGCAGAGACAGGATTTAGTGCGTCAAAAAATAACTGGAAAGCCACATCAACACCAAAAAAGAACCAGAACACTGCATTGCTGCCAAAAAAAAAAAAAAAAAAAAAACCAGAACACGGGGTTCCCAAGAGGAACCCCCGGAAGGAGCCGCAATTCTGGGCAGCAACGCTGCCGCTCTTGGCAACGGCGCAGCGGAAGGAGCAGATTCCATTTCCCAGGGTGAGCTCCTATCCCACCCTACCAAGGGATTTGGTTGTGAGCTCCGGCTGTGCCCGTTAATTGCTGTGCCCATTAATTGCCGCACCCATTAACTGCTGCCAGGTGGGCATCCCAGAGAGCTGTCCCGCGCTGGCGCAGTCAGAATCGAGAGGCTGGCACAGATCCAGGTTCCAACAAAGAGCCGGGGTGACAGAGCACAGCGAGGTGACGGGGACATAGCCGGTGTCACCCGCTCGCCACGGCCGGGAGCTTGGGATGCAGTGGAGCCCCAATTTAAGGGCAAAAATCAGCGTTTTTAGGCCAAGGCTCGGCCTTTTGGGGCAAATAATCAGCATTTCAAGATAAAAAGTCAGCATTTTAAGACCAAAGCCCACCTTTCAGGGCAAAACCCCAGCATTTTTAAAGCAAAATGCCACGCACTTTGGGGGAAAAAATACCCCATCGTTTTAAAGGCAAAGAATCAGCAATTTAAGATCAAAAGAATCAAGATTTTAAGACAAAAATTCAGCCCTTTAGGGCAGCATTTTCAGCCAAAATCCCACCATTTTCATCCAAAACCCAGCCGAGGAGCAGCACCGGGCAGAGAAACAACCCTAAATCTGGAAATTCGTGTTGCAAGGCCAAGCAGGAGCCACCACAGCCGCACCAGGGACACCAGGATGGGGACAGGGAAGTGCAGGAGCCCCTCCTCATCCCAAGGTCCTTCCCTGCTCCTCTCCAAGCACCTCCTGAACTCCAAGAGGGGGGTGAAGCCCCACCTTGCCCCCAGCTCCATCCCTGCTCCTCTCAAAGCACCTCCTGACCCGACATCCATCCCATCCCTTCTCCTTCTTCAGGTACCTCCTACCAAAACCTGACCCCTGAATGAGGGGTGTTGGGAGTGAAGCACCCTCCTCACCGCCAGCTGCATCCCTGTTCCTCTCAAAGCACCTCCTGACCCCACTGACATGCGACCTGGAGGTGAAGACCCCTCCTCATCCCCAGCTCCATCCTTGCTCCTTTCTCCAGGCACCTCCAAAGCATCCCCAGACTCCTTGAGTTGAGGGTGAAGCTCTCCATCCCCCCCTGCCCCCAAAATGGGGGGGTGAAGCTCCCCAGACACTTGTTTGGGGTTGAAGACTCCCCCTTGGCCCCAGCTGCATCCCTACTCCTCTCCAAGCACCACCTGACCCCACTGACATCCGAGTCCCCCCTCCTCATCCCCAGCTCAATCCCTGCTTCTCTTCAGGCACCCCCAGGCCCCTCCAACACCAGAATGGGGGGCAAAGCCCCTCCTCGCCCCCAGCCTCACCCTGCTCCTCTCCAAGGACCTCCTGACCCCTCTGACCCGAGACCTTTCTGCCCAAACCCCGCCCCCTAAATGGGGGGTGAAGCCTCCCTGTCACTTGTTCGGGGTTGAAGTTCCCTCCCCTCTTGCCCCCAGTTCCACCTCCACCCCTGTTCCTCTCAAAGCACCCTCTGAACCCCCAACATCTCAATGAGGGAGTGAACCCCCCCTTGTCCCCAGCTCCATCCCTGCTCCTCTCCAAGCACCTCCTGACTCCCCGACACCTGGGTTGGGGGTGAAGCCCCCCTCCTCATCCCCAGCTCCTCTCATTGCACCTCTTGGCCCCTTGACACCTGAATTGGGGGTGAAGCCCCCCCTCATCCTCAGCTCCATTCCTGCTCCTCTCCAAGCACCTCCTGACCCCCCCGACAACTTAACTGGGGGTGAATCCCCCCCTTGTCCCCAGTCCCATCCCTGCCCCCCCTCAGGTGGCTCCGCCCTCCCCATCCCCAGGTGACCTGCGGGGGGGGGGGGGGGGGCGCATCCCCATCCCCCAGTGGAGCCACCAAGGGCACGGCTCCAGCTCCAAGGACAGTGCTGCGGGAGGGGGGACCCCCAGCCCCACAGCTCCCAGTGACACCAGTACCAGCTCCCAGTGACCCATGTCCCACAGCCCCATAGGTCCCAGTAACCCGTGTCACTTCCCCACAACCCCCGTGCCAGCTCCCATTAACCCCCTTGTCTTCACACCCCACAACTCCCAGTAACACCAGGGTCAGCTCCCAGTGACACCAATACCCTCCAGTCCCAGAGCTACCAGCACCACCAGTGTCTCCCCGCCCCGCAGCTCCCAGTAACACCAGTGTCAGGTCCCAGTAACTGCCACGTCCTCCAGGGGCACAACCCCACAACCCTTCAGCTCCCAGTGACAACAGTGCCAGCTCCCAGTGACTGCTACAACCCGCAGCCCCACGGCTACCAGTGACAACAACGGCCTCCAGCCCCACAGCTCCCAGTAAGACCAGTACCAGCATCCAGTACCACCAGTGCCCCCACAGCCTTACCACTCCCAGTACCACCAGTGTCCCCCAGCCTTATCACTCCCGGTGACCCCAGTGCCAGCTCCCAGGGACCCCGTATCCCCCAGCCCCCAGCAGACCCAGTGCCAGCCTCCAGTAACGCCAGTGTCCCACATTCCTACAGCTCCCAGTACCACCAGTATTGGCCGCCAGCAACCCCAGAGTCTCCCAGCGCCACCAGTGCTCCCCAGCCCCACGGCTCCCAGTGACAGAAATATCAGCTCCCAATACCCCCAGTGTCCCCCAACCCTACATCTGCAAGTACGATCAGTATCAGCTCCCAGCGCCATCAGTGACCCCCGTGTCCCCCAGCCCCACGGCTCTCAGTGACACCAGTGTCAGCTCCCACTCCCCAACTCCCAGTAAACCCAGTACCAGCCTCCAGTAGCCCCGGTTCTCCACGGCTCCCAATGCCTCCCGTCTCAGCTCCCAAATGACACCACTTCCCTCAAGCCCCACAGATCCCAGTGACACCAGTACCGACTCCCAGTGACACCAGATCCCCCCAGCCCCCCATCTCCTAGTGACACCAGTACCCCCCAGCTCCCAGTATCACCAGTTACCAAGCCCCAGCACCTACTTGCTCTGGGGATTCACATTCTGCAGCATCCCTGCGGCTGCGCGCTCGGCCCTCGCTCCCAGCCGCCCTTCGTCTCCTCCTCCTCCCGCCGCCGCCTCCTCCGACGAGCCCCCCACTTTGCCCGGCGCCCCCTGCCCGCTCAGCGCATCACCGGGCAGCGGGGGGCACAACGAGCCGGGGACCCCCTCCCCTATCCCGGGGCAGGAGGCGGCGGCTGCTCGAGCCGACGAGGGGCTCGGGCCCACGCACCGGCCTTCACATCAACGGCCGCGGAGAAAATGGCGGCGACTGAAGGGGTTGGGGGGTCCCTTCTTCAGAGCCCCCGCTGGGCCCTCAAATCCCGCGCGATGCCGTCAATACAAGCCTCGCCGCGTCTCTAAGAGTTTGCGGCGTTCGTAGGAAGCGGGGATGAAGAGAAGCGCGGCGATCCGGGAAGCGGATGACAACGGATTGTGAACGGGAATCACCGGCCGGGCTCCATCTTGGGTTCGCTGAGGGGAGGAAGGCGGGGAAGGGAGCCCCTCGCCGATGGCCGCAGGCAGGGGTCGCTACGGAGGCCGGGCAGGGTCCGGCGGAGCCCGCCGGGAGCGCGGAGGCGGGGGATGGATCCGGATTGGGGCCGCCCCCCCGCCCGCCCTGCACCGGGCCCGACCCTACTCCGTCCCGCGTCCCAGCGAAATGGCGCCTCCCGGCCTGCCCCCCGCCGCCCTTATATAGACAAGGACCGACCCCTGATTGGCTGTCGCCATCGCTTGCGTCACAAACCGGCCCCGCCCCACCCCGCCGCGGCCCCATTGGGCGGAGGCGCCTGCTTTGCGCCGCTCCCATTCGCCGAACGGCGCGTCAATCACGGGCCCCGCGCCGCTCCCGCCCCCGTCGCACCCCCTCTCCCCGACCCGGCGTCGCCTGCGCCCATTGGACAACCACTGCCATTTCTTTGCGAGCTGATTGGTCGGTGCGTCACGTGAGGGGGCGGGACCAAGCGGCCGTTGGCGGGCGGTGACGCCACCGAGGACGGGAAAGACGGGGCCGCCGGGCGCCATCTTGGATGGCGGCGCCGGGACAATGGAACCGGGCGCTCCCGGGGGACCCCGCCGCCTCCCCGCCACCGGCGGGTCCCTTGGACCTCCGACCCTCCCCTCGCTGAGCTCCCAAGGGCCTCACAGCCTGCTGAAAGCGGTGCCGCAACTCCTCGCCCCCTCACACCTTCCCACTCCTCACGCCACGGGGACCAAGACCCCCCCGACACCGCGCAACGACCCCGGCAGGGGCCCAATCCGGGGCCGCCCACCCTTTATAATCCCCCAGAGGGGCGCAATCGCCGTTAAACCCCTCCTCTTGCAACCCCCCGGTGGAGCCCAACCGCCCCCCCCCCCCCCGCCTCTTTGCGAGGGCGCAACCCCCTCAACCCCCCCCCCGGGGGAAGCCCAGTAGGAATCCCCTCCCCATCCCCACTCCCGCGAGGCTAATTCCCACTCAACCCCCCCGTTGCGGCCCCCCAGTGGGCTCAATCCGAGCCCCACCCCCTCTTTGCAACTTCCCGATGGGGCCCAATAGGTTCCCCCCCCCCCCGCCAAACCTCCGTGAGGAACCCAATTCCTACAAAAACCCCTTCTTTGTGGCACCCCGGGGGCCCCCAATCCAAGCTCTTCCCACCCCCCACCCTCCTTCCAGCCCACCCCCCTTTGCTGGCCCCGATCGTGTTGGGGAGGCTTGTTCACCCCCCGCCTCCACCCGCCTTGGCGAGGGGATCCGGGCCTCCCCACGGGCGCTGAGGCACGGGAGGGCCCTTAGGGCACCCCTCCCCCCCCCCCCACGCCGTGACACAGCACTTGGGGCCGCGCACCGCCGCCCCGCGCGAACACCCAAACATGGCGCTCCTCGCCCAGACCTGCGGCGCACGGCGAGGCCCCACCCCCCACCTGCCCGTCAAACACCGTCCTCGCCGCCCATTGGCTGCCGCCCCCGCGTCCTCAACGCCCATTGGCTCCCAGCACGCCGCGGGGGCGGGACCGCGCGTGACTGACAGCTCCCTCCCGCCACGTGACCTCAGCCGCCGCCACGTGACTCCCCCACCCCGCGCCTTCAACGGGGCGGGGGGGGGAGGGAAGGTCGCCCCCCCCACCCCCCCCATTCACTCACCTGAGCCTTCCCGTGCCGGGCCGCCACCCCCGGCCCGGACCCTCTTCATCCTCCCCCGCTCCGAGCCCCCCCGGAAAAAAGACCCCGTTTTGGGGCAAAAAAGATGAAAAAACCCCATCCCAGGGCAGTAAAGGGAGCCACGCGCTACGTCACCCGCGCCCTGATTGGTTCCGCGCCGTCACGTGGTGCCCCCGCGGCTCCCAGGGCCCCATTCATCCCCCCCCTCCCACCCCCCGCCACGCCCGGCGGGGCCCCGCGGGGTCCTAGTGCCGCCCCCCTTGCGGGGGGCGCTGCGCATGCGCGGTGCGGGGGGAGGGGGGCGCTGCAGCGGGGGCGGGGCTGTGGGGGGGGCTGCACCCATGCGGGGGCCACCGGGAGCTATGCACCCGTTTAGGGGGTGCCCGGGGCTCTGCACCTATTCTGGGTGGGTGCTGGGCGGGCTGCTATGGGGGTGCGAGGGGAGGGTGCAAGGTGCAGAAATAGGGGTGCTCTGGGTGCTGAGGAGGTGCAGGAATGGGGGTGCATGGGGTGCAGGAATGGGGGTGCTCTGGGTGCTATGGAGGTGCGGTGCATGCAGGGATCAGGGTGCCCTGGGTGCAGTGGGTGCGGTGCATGAAGGAATCCGGGGTGCAGGGTGCGGGAATGGGGGTGCTCTGGGTGCAAAGGGGGTGTAGGAATGTGTGCAGGGGGTGCTTTGGGTGCAGTGCATGGAAGAATTGGGGTGCAGGGTGCGGGAATGGGGGTGCTCTGGGTGCTGAGGAGGTGCAGGGAATGGGGTGAAGGAATGGAGGTGCAGTGGATGCAGGAATAGGGGTGCAGGGGGTGCTTTGGGTGCAGGGGGTGCTTTGGGTGCAGGGGGTGCAGTGGATGCAGGAATAGGGGTGCAGGGGGTGCTTTGGGTGCAGGGGGTGCAGTGGGTGCAGGAATAGGGGTGCAGGGGGTGCTCTGGGTGCAGGGGGTGCAGTGGATGCAGGAATAGGGGTGCAGGGGGTGCTCTGGGTGCAGTGGATGCAGGAATAGGGGTGCAGGGGGTGCTTTGGGTGCAGGGGGTGCAGTGGATGCAGGAATAGGGGTGCTTTGGGTGCAGGGGGTGCAGTGGATGCAGGAATAGGGGTGCAGGGGGTGCTTTGGGTGCAGGGGGTGCAGTGGGTGCAGGAATAGGGGTGCAGGGGGTGCTCTGGGTGCAGGGGGTGCAGTGGATGCAGGAATAGGGGTGCTTTGGGTGCGGGGGGTGCAGTGGATGCAGGAATAGGGGTGCAGGGGGTGCTCTGGGTGCAGGGGTGCAGTGGATGCAGGAATAGGGGTGCAGGGGGTGCTTTGGGTGCAGGGGGTGCAGTGGATGCAGGAATAGGGGTGCTTTGGGTGCAGGGGGTGCAGTGGATGCAGGAATAGGGGTGCAGGGGGTGCTCTGGGTGCAGGGGGTGCAGTGGATGCAGGAATAGGGGTGCAGGGGGTGCTTTGGGTGCAATGGATGCAGGAATAGGGGTGCAGGGGGTGCTCTGGGTGCAGGGGGTGCAGTGGATGCAGGAATAGGGGTGCAGGGGGTGCTTTGGGTGCAGGGGGTGCAGTGGATGCAGGAATAGGGGTGCAGGGGGTGCTCTGGGTGCAGGGGGTGCAGTGGATGCAGGAATAGGGGTGCAGGGGGTGCTCTGGGTGCAGGGGGTGCAGTGGGTGCAGGAATAGGGGTGCAGGGGGTGCTTTGGGTGCAGGGGGTGCAGTGGATGCAGGAATGGGGTGCAGGGGGTGCTTTGGGTGCAGGGGGTGCAGTGGATGCAGGAATAGGGGTGCTTTGGGTGCAGGGGGTGCAGTGGATGCAGGAATAGGGGTGCAGGGGGTGCTCTGGGTGCAGGGGGTGCAGTGGATGCAGGAATAGGGGTGCAGGGGGTGCTTTGGGTGCAGGGGGGCAGATATGGTGTAAATGGGGTGCAAGGTGCAGGGTTGGTGCAGTGGGTGCAGCGCATGCGGGGATGGGGTGCAGGAATGGGGTAAAGGGGATGCGGGTGCAGGAAACAGGGTGCAGGGGGGTGCGCAGGGTGCAGGAATGGGGTGCACTTGGTGCAGTGGGTGCATTGCGTGCGAAGAGGGGGGTGCAGGGGGTGCTCTTGGAGCAGGGGGTGGACTGCATGCAGGAGTAGGGGTGCAGGGGGTGCAGGGTTGGGGTAAACGGGGTGCGAGGTGGAGAGACAGGTGCTGCAGGTGCAGTGGGTGCAGCGCATGCGGGGATGGGCTGCAGGAATGGGGTGAAGGGGCTGCAGGGTGCAGCGAATGAGGTGCAGGGGGTGCTCTGCGTGCAGTGCATGCAAGGGTGGGGGGCAGGGATGGGGGCATGGGGTGCAAGGTGCAGCAGTAGGGGTGCTCCAGGTGCAAAGAGCGTGCAGTGCATGCAAGGAGGGGGTGCTCTGGGTGCAGTGGGCGCAGTGCATGCAGGGATGGGGCGCAGGGGGTGCCCTCGGTGCAGGGCACGTGAGGGGGGGGGGTGCAGTGCATGGTGTTACACAGGGTGCAGAGCATGCACTGGAGGGGTGCTGGGTGCTACAGCGGGTGCAGCGCATGTAGTGGGTGCAGTGCATGCAGCAGATGCAGTGGGTGCTGTGGGTGCAGTGGATGCAGCCAATACAGGAGAGGCAGTGCTCATGCAACGGGTGCAGTGGGTGCAGTGGGTGCAGCGCGCAGAAGATATAGCGGGTGCAGCAGATGCACCGGATGCAGTGGATGCAACGGATGCAGCAGATGAAGCCGATACAGTGGATGCAGCGGATACAGGGGGTGCAGTGGATACAGTGGGTGCAGCGGATGCAGCGTGCACACAGTTAATGCAGTGGATGCAGCACGCAGTAGCTACAGGGGGTGCAGCAGGCACAGGAGGTGCAGCGGATGCAGCGGGTGCAGCACAAACAGCAGATCCCGTGCGTGCAGCGCTCCCAGCAGATGCAGCGCGCACGCAGAATGCAGCAGATGCAGCAGATGCAACGGACAGAGCGGATGTGGATGCAGCACAAACAGATACAGTGCATGCAGCGGATGCAGCGGATGCAGCGGATGCAGCACACGCAGTAAATACAGTGTGCGCAGCAGATGCAGTGGATGCAACAGCTGCAGCAGGTGCAGTGTGCACGCAGTGGATGCAGCAGATACGGCGGGTGCAGCGCACACAGCGGATGCGGCGGATGCAGTAGATGCAGAGGATGCAGCGCACACAGTAGACGCGGGGGGGGGGGGGGGGGCAGTGCATGCAGAGGGCGCAGCAGATGCAGCGTGCACCGGGGATGCAGCACCCGCAGCACCCGCAGCACCTGCAGCACCTGCAGCACCTGCAGCACGCACGGGGTGGATGCAGCAGATGCGGGGGGGGGGGGGGGGGCAATGGGGAAGGGGGGTCTTAATGGGAGGGACAATAGGGGGGGCCCAGTTGGGGGGGGGGCAATGGGGGGGGGGAATGGGGGGATCCCAGTGTGGGGGTTCCCGGGGGGGGGGAAGGCAATGGGGGGGGTCCCATATGGGGAGGGGGGGGTCCCAGTTGGGGGGGGATAATGGGGGGATCCCAGTGGGGAGGGGCCCAATTGGGGGGGGGCAATGGGGGTCCCAGTTGGGGGGGGGTAATGGGGGGATCCCAGTGGAGTGGGTCCCAATGGGGGGGGGGGGCAATTGGAGGGTCCCAGTGGAGGGGGTCCCAATGGGGGGAGGGGGGGCAATGGGGGTCCCAGTGGGGAGGGGTCCCGGGAGGGGGCAGTGGGGGGGGGGGGGGTCCAATGGGGAGGAGGGGTCTCAATGGGAGTCACAATAGGGGGGTCCCACTTGGGGGGGGGCAATGGGGGGGCAATGGGGTGATCCCAGTGGGGGTGGTTTCAATAGGGGGGGGAGGCACGGGGGTGTCCCAAGGGGGGGGGGCAATGGGGAGGGGTCTCGGGGGGGGGGGGGGGGGAGTGTCCACAATGGGGGGATCCCAGTTTGGGGGTCCCACTGGGGGGGGGGGCATAGTGGAGAGGGGCAATGGGGGTCCCAGTTGGGGGGGTCCCAGTGAGGGGGGGGCCAAATGGGGGGGGAGCAATGGGGGGGTCTCAGTAGAGGTGGTGGTGGTTCCAGTTGGGGTATCTGGGGGGGGGGGGGGAACAGTGTGGGGTCCCAAATGGGGGGGGGGCAGTGAAGCTGGGGGACCAATGCGGGGGGGGGGGGGGTGTCCAAGTGTGGGGGGACAATGGGGGGGGCTCTCTGGGGGGGTGTCCAATTGGGGGGGGAATTGGGGGGGGGGGGGAAGTCCCAATGAGGCGGGGGCAGTGAAGGGAGGGGTTCCCCATGTTGGGGTCCCTGGGGGGGGGGGGTCCCATCGCGGTCTGGGGGTCCCGGGGGGGAAGGTGTCCCATCCCAATTTCGGGGTCCCATCCCAATTGGGGTGGGATCCCATCCCAATTTGGGGGTCCCATCCCAGTTTGGGGGTCCCATCCCAATTTGGGGGTTCCATCCTAGTTTGGGGGTGCCAGTGTGGGGGGGGTCCCATCCCAATTGGGGGGGGGGTTCTTATCCCAGTTTGGGGATCCCAGTCGGGGGGTCCCATCCCAGTTTGAGGGTCCCAGTGGGGTGGGTCACATCCCAGTTGGGGGGGGGGTTCTTATCCCAGTTTGGGGATCCCAGTGGGGGGTGGTTCCATCCCACTCCAGTTTGGGCGTCCCAGTTGGGGGGGTCCCATCCCATTTGGGGGGTCCCATCCCAATTGGAGGGGGTCCCATCCCAGTTTGGAGGTCCCAGTTGGCAGGGTTCCCATCCCAGTTTGGGGGTCCCAGTGGGGGGGGTCCCATCCCACTCCAGTTTGAGTGTCCCAGTTGGGGGGGTTCCATCCCAATTTGGGGGTCCCAGCTGGGGGGTCCTATCCCAGTCTGGGGGTCCCAGTGGGGGGATCCCATCCCAATTTAGGGGTCCCCTCCCAATTTAGGGGTCCCATCCAATTTGGGGGTCCCATCCAAGTTTGGGGGTCCCAGTTGGGGGGATCCCACCGGGTCCCACTCGGTTTTGGGTGTCCCAGTTGGGGGGGGTTCCATCCCAATTGGGGGGGGGGGGGGTATCATCCCAGTTTGGGGGTCCCAGGTGGGGGGTCCTATCCCAGTTTGGGGGTTCCAGTGGGGGGGATGGTCCCACCCCAGTTGGGGGGTCCCAGTTGGGGGCGTCCCATCCCAATTGGGGGGTCCTACCCCAGTTTGGAGGTCCCAGTTGGGGGGGTCCTACCCAGTGTGGGGGTCCCAGTTGGGGGGTCCTATCCCAGTTCAGGGGTCCCAGTAGGGGGGATGGTACCACCCCAGTTTAGGGGTCCCAGTTGGGAGGGTCCTATCCCCGTCTGGGGGTCCCAGTTGGGGGGGGTCCCATCCCAGTTGGGGGGTCCTACCCCAGTTTGGGGGTCCCAGTTGGGGGGGCCCTATCCCAGTTTGGGGGGTCCCAGTTGGGGGGGGTCCCATCCCAGTTGGGGGGTCCTACCCCAGTTTGGGGGTCCCAGTTGGGGGGGGTCCCATCCCAGTTGGGGGGTCCTACCCCAGTTTGGGGGTCCCAGTTGGGGGGGCCCTATCCCAGTTTGGGGGGTCCCAGTTGGGGGGGGTCCCATCCCAGTTGGGGGGGTCCTACCCCAGTTTGGGGGGCCCAGTTGGGGGGGCCCTATCCCAGTTTGGGGGGTCCCAGTTGGGGGGGGTCCCATCCCACTTCGGGGGTCCTACCCCAGTTTGGGGGTCCCAGTTGGGGGGGTCCCATCCCAGTTGGGGGGTCCTACCCCAGTTTGGAGGTCCCAGTTGGGGGGGTCCCATCCCAGTTGGGGGGTCCTACCCCAGTTTGGGGGTCCCAGTTGGGGGGGCCCTATCCCAGTTTGGGGGGGTCCCAGTTGGGGGGGGGTCCCATCCCAGTTGGGGGGTCCTACCCCAGTTTGGGGGTCCCAGTTGGGGGGGCCCTATCCCAGTTTGGGGGGTCCCAGTTGGGGGGGGTCCCATCCCAGTTGGGGGGGTCCTACCCCAGTTTGGGGGTCCCAGTTGGGGGGGCCCTATCCCAGTTTGGGGGGTCCCAGTTGGGGGGGTCCCATCCCAGTTGGGGGGTCCTACCCCAGTTTGGGGGTCCCAGTTAGGGGGGCCCTATCCCAGTTTGGGGGGTCCCAGTTGGGGGGGGTCCCATCCCAGTTGGGGGGGTCCTACCCCAGTTTGGGGGTCCCAGTTGGGGGGGCCCTATCCCAGTTTGGGGGGTTCCAGTTGGGGGGGGTCCCATCCCACTTGGGGGGTCCTACCCCAGTTTGGGGGTCCCAGTTGGGGGGGTCCCATCCCAGTTGGGGGGTCCTACCCCAGTTTGGAGGTCCCAGTTGGGGGGGTCCCATCCCAGTTGGGGGGTCCTACCCCAGTTTGGGGGGCCCAGTTGGGGGGGCCCTATCCCAGTTTGGGGGGTCCCAGTTGGGGGGGGTCCCATCCCAGTTGGGGGGTCCTACCCCAGTTTGGGGGTCCCAGTTGGGGGGGGTCCCATCCCACTTGGGGGGTCCTACCCCAGTTTGGAGGTCCCAGTTGGGGGGTCCTATCCCAGTTTAGGGGTTCCAGTGGGGGGGATGGTCCCATCCCAGTTGGGGGGTCCCATCCAAGTTTGGGGATCCCAGTGGGGGGATCCCACCGGGTCCCACTCCATTTTGGGGGTCCCAGTTAGGGGGGTTCATCCCAGTTTGGGGGTCCTAGTTGGGGGGGTCCTATCCCAGTTTGGGGGTCCCAGTTGGGGGGGTCCCATCCCAGTTGGGGGGTCCTACCCCAGTTTGGGGGTCCCAGTTGGGGGGGGTCCCATCCCAGTTGGGGGGTCCTACCCCAGTTTGGGGGTCCCAGTTGGGGGGGCCCTATCCCAGTTTGGGGGGTTCCAGTTGGGGGGGGTCCCATCCCAGTTGGGGGGGTCCTACCCCAGTTTGGAGGTCCCAGTTGGGGGGGTCCCATCCCTCTTGGGGGGTCCTACCCCAGTTTGGAGGTCCCAGTTAGGGGTCCTATCCCAGTTTGGAGGTCCCAGTTGGGGGGGGTCCCATCCCAGTTGGGGGGGTCCTACCCCAGTTTGGGGGTCCCAGTTGGAGGGGCCCTATCCCAGTTTGGGGGTCCCAGCTGGGGGGGGTCCCATCCCAGTTGGGGGGTCCTACCCCAGTTTGGAGGTCCCAGTTGGGGGGGGTCCCATCCCACTTGGGGGGTCCTACCCCAGTTTGGAGGTCCCAGTTGGGGGGTCCTATCCCAGTTTAGGGGTTCCAGTGGGGGGGATGGTCCCATCCCAATTTGGGGGTCCCATCCAAGTTTGGGGATCCCAGTGGGGGGATCCCACCGGGTCCCACTCCATTTTGGGGGTCCCAGTTAGGGGGGTTCATCCCAGTTTGGGGGTCCTAGTTGGGGGGGTCCTATCCCAGTTTGGGGGTCCCAGTTGGGGGGGTCCCATCCCAGTTGGGGGGTCCTACCCCAGTTTGGGGGTCCCAGTTGGGGGGGGTCCCATCCCAGTTGGGGGGTCCTACCCCAGTTTGGGGGTCCCAGTTGGGGGGGCCCTATCCCAGTTTGGGGGGTCCCAGTTGGGGGGGGTCCCATCCCAGTTGGGGGGGTCCTACCCCAGTTTGGAGGTCCCAGTTGGGGGGGTCCCATCCCTCTTGGGGGGTCCTACCCCAGTTTGGAGGTCCCAGTTAGGGGTCCTATCCCAGTTTGGAGGTCCCAGTTGGGGGGGGGTCCCATCCCAGTTGGGGGGTCCTACCCCAGTTTGGGGGTCCCAGTTGGAGGGGCCCTATCCCAGTTTGGGGGGTCCCAGCTGGGGGGGGTCCCATCCCAGTTGGGGGGTCCTACCCCAGTTTGGAGGTCCCAGTTGGGGGGGTCCCATCCCTCTTGGGGGGTCCTACCCCAGTTTGGAGGTCCCAGTTAGGGGTCCTATCCCAGTTTGGGGGTCCCAGTTGGGGGGGCCCTATCCCAGTTTGGGGGGTCCTACCCCAGTTTGGGGGTCCCAGTTGGGGGGGTCCTATCCCAGTTTGGGGGTCCCAGTTGGGGGGGCTCCCATCCCAGTTGGGTGCCCGGGGCCGCTGCGCGGGTGTTTCTCCCCAGCAACGCGTGACGCGCGCAGCGGGGCCGCAGCCATTGGTGCAGCGGCTGCGGCTGCAGCTCCCGCCGCCCCGGCTGCAGCGGCGCCCGCGGCAGCACCGGGGCTGCAGCCATGGGGGGCGCGGGGGGGGGCGCGGGGCTGGCGGCTGCGCTGCTCTGCGTCACCCTGGCCGGGGCGGGGGGGCAAGGTAAGGGGGGGGGGGGAGGGGGGGCTTGTGCAAGGGGGGGGCAGTGGAGGGGTTAATGGGGCGCTTGTGCAAGGGGGGGCGCTTGTGCGGGGGGGGCACTTGTGCAAGGGGGGAGCATGGGGGCGCTTGTGCAAGGGGGGGGCGCTTGTGCGGGGGGGGCAGTGAAGGGGTTAATGGGGCGCTTGTGCAAGGGGGGGCGCTTGTGCAAATGAGAGCATGGGGGCGCTTGTGCAGGGGGGGGGCGCTTGTGCAGGGGGGGCAGTGGAGGGGTTAATGGGGGCGCTTGTGCAAGGGGGGGCGCTTGTGCAGGGGGGGATTGGAGGGGTTAATGGGGGCGCTTGTGCAGGGGGGGCGCTTGTGCGGGGGGGCAGTGAAGGGGTTAATGGGGCGCTTGTGCAAGGGGGGGCGCTTGTGCGGGGGCGGATTGGAGGGGTTAACGGGGGCGCTTGTGCAAGGGGGGCGCTTGTGCAAGGGGGGGCAGTGGAGGGGTTAATGGGGTGCTTGTGCAAGGGGAGAGAATGGGGGCGCTTGTGCAGGGGGGGCGCTTGTGCAAATGAGAGCATGGGGGCACTTGTGCGGGGGGGGCGCTTGTGCAGGGGGGGCAGTGGAGGGGTTAATGGGGGCGCTTGTGCAGGGGGGGCGCTTGTGCAAGGGGGGCGCTTGTGCAAGGGGAGAGAATGGGGGCACTTGTGCAAGGGGGGGCACTTGTGCAGGGGGGGCAGTGGAGGGGTTAATGGGGCGCTTGTGCAAGGGGGGGCGCTTGTGCAAATGAGAGCATGGGGGCGCTTGTGCGGGGGGGGGCGCTTGTGCAGGGGGGGCAGTGGAGGGGTTAATGGGGGCGGTTGTGCAGGGGGGGAGCATGGGGGCACTTGTGCAGGGGGGGCGCTTGTGCAAGGGGGGAGCATGGGGGCACTTGTGCAAATGAGAGCATGGGGGCGCTTGTGCAAGGGGGGGCAGTGGAGGGGTTAATGGGGGCGCTTGTGCAAGGGGGGGCGCTTGTGCGGGGGGGCAGTGAAGGGGTTAATGGGGCGCTTGTGCAAGGGGGGGCGCTTGTGCAGGGGGGGCACTTGTGCAAATGAGAGCATGGGGGCGCTTGTGCAAGGGGGGGCGCTTGTGCAAGGGGGGAGCATGGGGGCGCTTGTGCAAGGGGGGCGCTTGTGCAAGGGGGGGATTGGAGGGGTTAATGGGGGCGCTTGTGCAAGGGGGGAGCATGGGGGCGCTTGTGCAGGGGGGGCACTTGTGCAGGGGGGGCAGTGGAGGGGTTAATGGGGGCGCTTGTGCAGGGGGGACGCTTGTGCAGGGGGGGCAGTGGAGGGGTTAATGGGGGCGCTTGTGCAAGGGGGGCGCTTGTGCAAGGGGAGAGAATGGGGGCACTTGTGCAAGGGGGGGCACTTGTGCAGGGGGGGCAGTGGAGGGGTTAATGGGGGCGCTTGTGCAGGGGGGGATTGGAGGGGTTAATGGGGGCGCTTGTGCAAGGGGGGGGCGCTTGTGCAGGGGGGCACTTGTGCAAGGGGAGAGCATGGGGGTGCTTGTGCAAGGGGGGGCGCTTGTGCAAGGGGGCAGTGGAGGGGTTAATGGGGGCGCTTGTGCAGGGGGGGCGCTTGTGCGGGGGGGGCAGTGAAGGGGTTAATGGGGCGCTTGTGCAAGGGGGGCGCTTGTGCAAGGAGGCGCTTGTGCAAGGAGGGATTGGAGGGGTAAATGGGGGCACTTGTGCAAGGGGGGAGCATGGGGGCGCTTGTGCAAGAGGGGGCGCTTGTGCAAGGAGAGGAGGACAGGGATGGGGGGGGCACTTGTGCCAGGGGGGCACTTGTATGAGGGGGGGGCACTTGTGCAAGGAAGAGGGGTGAGGACAGGGATAGGGGGGCACTTGTGCCAGGGGGCATTTGTGAAAGAGTTGGGGGGGGCACTTGTGTGAGTTGGGGGGGGGGCACTTGTGAAAGGGGGGGTGAGGACAGAGATAGGGGGGCACTTGTGCCAGGGGGCACTTGTGGGGGGGGGGGGGGCACTTGTGCAAGGAGGGGGGGCAGGACAGGGATGGGGGGCACTTGTGCCGGGGGGGGCACTTGTGCAAGGACGGGGGGGGGGCAGGACAGGGATGAGGAGAGGACAGAGCTGGGGGCGGCGCTTGTGCCAGGGCAGGGGTCTCTGCCCTCGTGTGAGGAGCCGTGCACGAGGGTCAGCGTGCGAGACACCCCCCCACCCACACACACACCCCCCCCCACCTCCCGGTGCCCCCAGAGCCCCCCTCGCACGTCCTGGCTGAGGTTCTGTTCTGCCAACGCGCCCGCCCCTCGTTGGGCGCTGCCTTCGCCTTCGACGCCGACCAAGCCTTCTGGTTCGACTTCCCCGGCTCCCGCTGGACCCCCAGGTTGGCAAAGCTCCCCCCGTGGCCTCCTGGCCTGGAGACCCCGGCCCAGCTCCTCCACGATGCCACCTTCTGCCAAGACCTGCGTCGTGCCATCGCCACGCTGGTCAGCGGCAAAATGCCAGAGGCCAAGGGTAGGTGGTGGCTCCGTGGACCTCGTGGGCGCCATCGCTTCCCACCCCGTGTCACCTCCTGCCCTGTGGCACCATCGTCCCCTTGACGTGGTGCCCCATAACTTTCTTTTCTCACCGTTGGGTGGGGTTGACCACCGGGAATTGGGTGATTGGTGACATCCAGAGGGTCATGGTCAACATCTCCATGATCCTCCTGGTCCAGACCTGCTCCAGATCCTCATCCGTGTCCTGTGTCACCATTGTCCCTTGACGTGGCCCTCCATAATGTTCTTCTCTCATGGTTGGATGGGGTTGACCACCAGGGATTGGGTGATTGGTGGCATCCAGAGGGTCATGGTCAACATCTCCATGATCCTCCTGGTCCAGATCCTCATCCGTGTCCTGTGCCACCATTGTCCCCTTGACGTGGCCCTCCATAACGTTCTTCTCTCATGGTTGGATGGGGTTGACCACCAGGGATTGGGTGATTGGTGGCATCCAGAGGGTCATGGTCAACATCTCCATGATCCTCCTGGTCCAGATCCTCATCCGTGTCCTGTGTCACCATTGTCCCCTTGACGTGGCCCTCCATAATGGTCTTCTCTCATGGTTGGATGGGGTTGACCACCAGGGATTGGGTGATTGGTGGCATCCAGAGGGTCATGGTCAACATCTCCATGATCCTCCTGGTCCAGATCCTCATCCGTGTCCTGTGTCACCATTGTCCCCTTGACGTGGCCCTCCATAACATTCTTCTCTCATGGTTGGATGGGGTTGACCACCAGGGATTGGGTGATTGGTGGCATCCAGAGGGTCATGGTCAACATCTCCATGATCCTCCTGGTCCAGATCCTCATCCGTGTCCTGTGTCACCATCGTCCCCTTGACGTGGCCCTCCATAACGTTCTTCTCTCATGGTTGGATGGGGTTGACCACCAGGGATTGGGTGGCTGGTGGCATCCAGAGGGTCACGGTCAACCTCTCCATGTCCAGACGGAGTGGCGTCCCTCGGGGGTCCGTACTGGGACCAGAACTAGTCCATAGCCTCATCCATGACCAGTGCCACCATTGTCCCCTTGACGTGGTCTCCCATAACGTTCTTGCTCAATTGGATGGGGTTGACCACCAGGGATTGGGTGGTTGGTGGCATCCAGAGGGTCATGGTCAACCTCTCCGTGATCCTCAGGGATCCAGAACTGGTCGATGTCCTCAACCATGACCTGTGTCACCATCGTCCCCTTCCCGTGGCCCTCCATAACCTTCTCATCTCCCAGTTGAAAGGAATTGATGGACAGGGGGATGGTGGCAACCAGAGGTAATGGTCGTTGGCTCCTCGTCCAGGTGGAGACCAGTGAGCCGTGGGGTCCTCCATAATGTTCTTCTCTCTCAGTTGGATGAAGTTGACCACCAAGAACTGGGACACCAAGAATTGGCCACCGAGATGGGACATGGGGGAATTGGATTTGGCCTGGAAAAGGGTGAATTTGACCCAGATCCGAGGAAGGAATGGTCCACCCTGAGGGTGGGGAGATACTGGAAGAGGTTCCTGGGGTGGTGAGAGATGCCCCATCCATGGGAACGTCCAAAGTCAGGTTGGAAAGGCCTTTGGGCACCTGGATCTGATGAGAGATGTCCCATCCCTGGGAACATCCAAGGTCAGGTTGGGTGGGATTTGGGATCTGGTGGGAGATGCCCCAACCCTGGGATCTTCAAGGCCAGGTTGGATGGGGCTCTGAGTGACCTGATCTGGTTGGCGATGTCCCTGTCCACGTCCTTCAAAGGTCCCATCCCACCCAAATGACCCTTTGATGGATTCTCTCCCACCCCATCCCTTCTTGACCACCTCAGGTATCCCCATGGCCAACGTCTTCCCGATGCAACCACCGGCATCGGGTGAACCCAACACCCTGGTGTGCCTGGTGGGAAACATCTTCCCGCCGGCGGTGGAGATCACTTGGGAGCTGGACGGGGTCCCCGTCACCGAAGGTGTCACCAACACCCAGTACACCCCCACGGCTGACCTGTCCTTCGTCCGCTTCTCCTACCTGCGGGTGACGCCCACCACGGACAACATCTACACCTGCGTGGTCACCCGCGAGGGGGACAATGCCTCCATCATCGCCTACTGGGGTGAGAACGTGGACATTGACCACCGGGGATTGGGTGGCTGGTGGCAACCAGAGGGTCACGGTCAACAGCTCCATGTCCAGATGGAGTGGTGTCCCTCAGGGGTCCATACTGGGACCAGAACTGGTCCAGATCCTCATCCCTACCCTGTGCCACCATCGTCCCCTTGACGTGGTCCCCCATAACCTTCTCCTCTCATGGTTGGATGGGGTTGACCACCAGGAACTGGGTGATTGGTGGCATCCAAAGGTCATGGTCAACCTCTCCATGTCCAGATGGATGTCGGGACCGGAACTGGTCCATAACCTCATCCCTGCCCTGTGCCACCATCGTCCCCTTGACGTGGCCCTCCGTAACACGTTCTTCTTGCTCAGTTGGATGGGGTTGACCACCAGGGATTGGGTGGTTGGTGACATCCAGAGGGTCATGGTCAACATCTCTATGATCCTCAGAGTTCCAGAACTGGTCAATGTCCTCAACCATAACCTGTGTCACCATCGTCCCCTTGACATGGCCCTCCATAACGTTCTTCTCTCATGGTTGGATGGGGTTGACCACCAGGGATTGGGTGGTTGGTGGCATCCAGAGGGTCACGGTCAACATCTCCATGATCCTCAGGGATCCAGACCTGGTCCATAACCTCATCCATGGCCTGTGCCACCTCCCAGAAAGACGGAGATGTTCCAGGCCAGGTTGGGGTGGGCTTTGGGCACCTGGATCTGGTTGGGAGATGCCCCATCCCTGGAACCACTCCAGGTTGGGGGGTGGTGGCGATGGTGACCGTTCCTTGTGTCTTCTCACAGTGCTCCAACCGTTGGTCAACTCCGAGGAGCTGGAGACAGCGCTGTGCGGCGCGGCCACGGCGCTGGGGGTTGTCCTGGCCGTCCTGGGTGTTGCCATGGTGGTGGCCGCACGCCGTGGGACAAGGGGGGCAGTGGGAGGGTGACCCTGTGTGTCCCCCCCCCCCCTTTTCGTGTCTTCCCCCTGGAATGAAACTCCTGTCCTCAAGTTCTCGACCACTCCTGGTCCCACCAGCCTCCTCAGATCCGTGCCTCAGTTTCCCCTTTGGGAAAGGGTGGGTGGTGGCATCACTGGTGGCTTCTCCGCCGTCTGATATTGAGGTTCTCCTGGATCCCACCCCAAAGAGCCACCCCAGATCCGTGACTCAGTTTCCCCACTGGAAGAGGGTGGAAGGGAGGGTGGTGGCATCAGCGGTGGCTTCTCCGCTGTCTGATATTGACGTTCTCCTGGATCCCACCCCAGAAAACCATTCCCACATGGATGTGACGCAGTTTCCCCACCAGGAACAGGATGGAAGAGCAGGAGGTGGCCATGGTGGGGACACGGCGGTGGCTTCTCCGCTGTCTGATATTGAGGTTCCACTGGATCCCACCTGAGAAAACCGTTCCCACATGGATGTGCCTCAGTTTCCCCACCAGGGATGGAGGTGGCCATGGTGGTGGCTTCTCCGCTGTCTGATATTGGGGTTCTCCTGGATCCCCCCCCAAAGAGCCTCCCCAGATCTGTGACTCAGTTTCCCCATTGGGAATGGGTTGGTGGTGGCATCAGTGGTGGCTTCTCTGGTGCCTGATATTGAGGTTCTCCCGGATCCCACCCTAAAGAAGCCTCCCCAGATCCGTGACTCAATTTCCCCACCGGGAACAGGATGGAAGAGCAGGAGGTGGCCACGGTGGGGACACGGTGGTGGCTTCTCCACCCCTGAGCGGTGCCTCAGTTTCCCCACTGGAAGGGGCAGGAGGTGCCCAGCCCAGCCCCGGGCAGAGTTCACGGGTGACGCAGGGACAATCCCAGAGGAGGAGGTGGAGCTGCGGGAGGTGGGGGTGAAGGATCTCCGCTGGTGGCCATGTGGGTGCCGGGGGTGCTGGTGCTGGCGCTGAGCTGCGGAGGGGCAGGTAGGGTGGGGGACCGCGGCCACCCAGGTGTCCCTCAGGTGGGCGCCTTCCTGGTGCTCATGGCCACTGCGTGCCCCGTGGTGGCCACCGGCTCCAAGCCGGAGTCCGGCTTTCAGTTTCCATGGGTGGAGGAGATGGAGATCGATGGGTGGAGGGGTGGGATGGGATGGAGGGGTGGGGAGATGGAGATGGATGGAGGGGTGGCTGTGGATGGAGGGATGAGGAGATGGAGGTGGAGGGGTGGGGTGGGGTGGGATGGGATGGAAGGATGGAGGGATGAGGTTGGATGGAGGGGTGGGGTGGGATGGGATGGGATGGAGATGGAGATGGAGATGGAGATGGAGATGGAGATGGGTGGAGGGATGGGGTGAATGGAAGGATGGGGAGATGGAGATGGAGGGGTGGGATGGAGGTGGAAATGGAGATGGAGATGGAGGGTTGGGGATGGATGGAAGGATTTGGATGGAGGGGTGGAACTGGATGGAGGAATGGGGAGATGGAGATGGGTGGAAAGATGATGAGGTGGATGGAACGGTGAGATTGGATGGAAGGATGGGGAGATGGAGGGATGGCATGGGATGGCATGGATTGAAGGATGGAGATCGATGGATGGAATGGTGGGATGGGATGGAGGGACGGGGTGGATGGAGGGAGGACGTGGAATCAGCTGGGGAATGGAAGAAGAGATGGGGTTGGATGGAGGGAGGGACACAGAGGAATGGAAGGATGGGGAGATGGAGGTGGGTGGAGTGGACGGAGAGATGGAGTTGGAAGGAGGGATGGAGGGAGGAGGAGGCCTGGAGTTCAGTGAGGGAGGAGGAGAGATGGAGGGGTGGAATCAGCAGGGGAATAGAAGAAGGGATGGGATGGGATGGATGGAGAGGTGGAGATGGATGGAGAGACACGGAGATGGACACAGACGCCCCAGGAGATGCCACATCCCCGGTGTCCCCTTTGCAGGCGCCTTCCTGATGCACGTGGCCAGTTCCTGCCCGCTGGCAGCCAACGGCTCCGTGCTGGACTTCGGCTTCTCCGTGGTCTTCAACAAGAACCCTCTGGTCTGCTACGACCCCGACAGCCACCGCTTCGTCCCCTGCGACTGGGGGCTGCTCCACGAGGTGGCCACCGTGGTGGCCTCCAACCTCAACAACGACACCGCGTGGTTGCAGCGCGTCGAGGCGCGGCGTCGCACGTGCCATGACCTGGTGCCTCACTTGTGGGGCTCCCCGGCGCTGCGGCGGAGTGAGCCTTGGGGGACACCTCGAGGGGACATCGCGTGGGGGGCATGGGGACACCTCATGGGGACATTACATGGGGTCATCGCATGAGGTCATGGGAACGTTGCGTGGGGACATCTCATGTGGGCATTGCATGAGGTCATGGGGACATCTCTTGGGGTCACGGGGACATCACAGGGGGGCATCGCATGAGGTCATAGGGACATCTCGTGGGGTGTTGCATGGGGTCTTGGATGGGGGGGAAGATGTGGGGACGTTGCATGGAGATGCTGAGTGGGGACGTTGCGTGGGGACGTCGCACCAGGACTTCGCATGGAGAACACACAGGGACACGGGGACCTCACACAGGGACATCACACGAGGAACACACAAGGATGTTGCGTGGGGACGTTGTGTGGGGACACGCATGGGCACACACGGGGACGTTGGATGGGGACATCACATGGGGAACGCAAGGGATGTTGAACGGGGACATCCCATGAGGAGCCCATGGGGACGTTGCACACGGCCTTTGCATGGGGACATTGCATGGTGACATCTGATGGTGGCATCCCATGGGGACATCCTATGGGGGACATTGCATGGGGACGTTGCACGAGGATCACACGGGGACGTTGTGTGGGGACGTTGTGTGGGATGCGTGGGCGCACATGGGGACGTTGCATGGGGACATTGCATGGGGACATCTGATGGTGGCATCCCATGGGGACATCCTATGGGGACATCACATGGGGACGTTGTGTGGGGACGTTGTGTGGGATGCGTGGGCGCACATGGGGACGTTAGATGGGGACATTGCATGGGTTCATTGCATGGGGACATCTGAGGGTGGCATCCCATGGGGACATCACATGGGGACGTTGTGTGGGGACGTTGTGTGGGATGCGTGGGCGCACATGGGGACGTTGGATGGGGACATTGCATGGGTTCATTGCATGGGGACATCTGATGGTGACATCCCATGGGGACATCACACCGGCGCTGACCGTCCCCCTCCCCACCCCAGCACCGCCCCACGTCCACATTGTCCCTGTCCCCATCCCCAACGCCGCCAACACCGTCCTCCTCACCTGCCATGTCTGGGGCTTCTACCCCCACGAGGTGACCGTCACCTGGCTGCACAATGGGGACGTGGTGGCCACCGGGGCCACTGCCAAGCTCTTGCCCAACGGCGACTGGACCTACCAAACGCAGGTGACCCTGACGGCCACCGCCAAGGCTGGGGACACCTTCACGTGCTCCGTGCTCCACCCCAGCCTGAAGGAGCCCCTCCAGAAGAAGTGGGGTGAGCGCAGGTGGTTGGGACGCGAAGCGTGGCCACCTGGGTCCAACGGTGGCTCAACGTGGCCGCTCTTGTCCCCACAGGTCCTGGCTTGTCCCCAGGCTTGGTGGTGAAGGTGGTGGTGGCAGCGGTGACGATGACCCTAGGGCTGGTGGGCTTCTGCGCTGGCACCGTCAGCTACTGCCGCCAGGCTCCGGGTGAGGGACAGGTGTGGACACACGTGGAGGACACGGCCCCCACCCCAATCAGGAGTGACTCTAATTGGTCTTCTTACGTCTGACAGCTCCTCGTCCTGGATCCAATCCCAGTCCTGGTCCTGATCTTGGTCTTGGTTCATGTCCTGGTGCCGGTCCTGGTCCTGGTTCATCTCCTGGTCTTGGATCTGGTTTCGGTCCTGGTCCTGATGCTGGTTCTGGTCCTGGTCCTTGTTCCAGTCCTGGTCCTGGTCCTGAACCTGATCCTGATCCCGATTCCAGTTCTGCTCCTCATTCTGGTCTCGGTTCTTGTCCCAGTTGTGCCCCTGATCCTGGTTCTGGTTCTGGTCCTGGTCCCGATCCTGGTCCTGCTTCTGGTTCAGGTCCTGGTTCTGGTTCCAGTCCTGGTCCCAGTTCTGGTCCTGTTTCTGTTCCTGTTCCTGATCCTGATCCTGGTCCTGCTTCTGGTTCAGGTCCCGGTTCTGGTTCCAGTCCTGGTCCCAGTTCTGGTCCTGTTTCTGTTCCTGATCCTGGTTCTGGTTCCAGTCCTGGTCCCAGTTCTGGTCCTGGTTCTGTTCCTGATCCTGGTTCTGGTTCCAGTCCCGGTCCCAGTTCTGGTCCTGCTTCTGGTTCAGGTCCCGGTTCTGGTTCCAGTCCCGGTCCCAGTTCTGGTCCTGGTTCTGTTCCTGATCCTGGTTCTGGTTCCAGTCCCGGTCCCAGTTCTGGTCCTGCTTCTGTTCCTGATCCTGGTTCTGGTTCCAGTCCCGGTCCCAGTTCTGGTCCTGGTTCTGTTCCTGATCCTGGTTCTGGTTCCAGTCCTGGTCCCAGTTCTGGTCCTGATCCTGGTTCTGGTTCCAGTCCTGGTCCCAGTTCTGGTCCTGCTTCTGTTCCTGATCCTGGTTCTGGTTCCAGTCCCGGTCCCAGTTCTGGTCCTGGTTCTGTTCCTGATCCCGGTTCTGGTTCCGGTTTTGGTCCTGGTTTTGGTCCTGCCCTGGTCGGGGGGAGCCCCTCAGTCCCCCAATAAAACTCCTGGTGCCCTCCATTTCCTCCGTGTCCCCCAACCCCCCCCGTGTCCCCCCAATGTCCCCCCCATGTCCCCAAGGTCCCCCATTGTCCCCAAGGCCCCCACGAGTGGCTGTTGGCTTCCCAGTGCTCCCAGTTTGGACCCACAGGGGTTACTGCGAGGGGGGGAGGAGTCACCACTATGCGGAAGGGGGGGGGGGGACACACACAGAGACCTCTGGGGTGTCCCCACCCCTGCTTGAGGTTGTCCCCTCAGTGTCCCCAAGTGTCGGTGACCCCACCATGGGGGTGGCAGCACTGGGGACACCCCCCCCCACCCCCCCTCAGTGTTCCCAGTTTGGCACTGGGGTGGCCACAAGGGCCTTCTGCTCCGGCAACTGGTGACGCTGGTGGGAACCTGGGACCCCATTGGGTGTTGGGGACACCCCGGGGGGGGGGGGGGGAGGGGAGGAGATGGGGGGGTGACAGGGAGGGGGGACACAGGGAGGGACAGAGGGGGACAGAGAGCAGCCGGACACCCCCACAGCCACCCCACCCCACCATGCTGGTGCTACTGGGACTGGTCCTGGGGGGCCAGGGGGCAGGTGGGGATACTGGGGACACTGGGAGGACTGGGGGGGGGGGGAAGTGGGGGACTGGGGATAATGGGGGGGATTGGGGACACTGGGGACACTCAGGGGGTTTGGGGACACTGGGGAAACTGGGGGGACTGGGGACACTGGGGGGACTGGGGGGGAAGTGGGGGACTGGGGACAATGGGGGGGATTGGGGACACTGAGGGGGGTTGGGGACACTGGGGTCAATAGGGAGGATTGGGGACACTGGGGGACTGGGGACGATGGGGGGTTGGGGACACTGGGGACACTCAGGGGGTTTGGGGACACTGGGGAAACTGAGGGGACTGGGGACACTGGGGGACACTGGGGGGAGAAGTGGGGGACTGGGGACAATGGGGGGGATTGGGGACACTGGGGACACTGGGGGGGAAGTGGGGGACTGGGGACAATGGGGGGGATTGGGGACACTGGGGACACTCAGGGGGTTTGGGGACACTGGGGAAACTGGGGGACTGGGGGGACTGGGGGACTGGGGGGGAAGTGGGGGACTGGGGACAATGGGGGGGATTGGGGACACTGGGGACACTCGGGGGGTTTGGGGACACTGGGGACACTGGGGGGGAAGTGGGGGACTGGGGACAATGGGGGGGATTGGGGACACTGGGGACACTCGGGGGGTTTGGGGACACTGGGGAAACTGGGGGACTGGGGACACTGGGGGGACTACAGGGGTTTGGGGATACTGGGGGGATGGGGGGTTGGGGGGACTGGGAGGGATTGGGGACACTGGGGACCCTGGGGACCCTGGGGATGCTGGGGACAATGGGGAGTTTGGAGACACTGGAGGGACTGGGGACAATGGGGGCGACTGGAGAGGATTGGGGACACTGAGGACAATGGGGGGTCTGGGGACACTGAGGGGGGTTGGGGACACTGGGGTCAATAGGGAGGATTGGGGACACTGGGGGACTGGGGACGATGGGGGGTTGGGGACACTGGAGGATTGGGGACACTGAGGGGGAATGGGGGGGGGGAATTGGGGACACCGGGGGGGGGGGGATTGGGGACAATGGGTGGGGGCAGAGGGATGGGGGACCCTGAGGGGGACAGGGGGGCTGGGGGGGACTGATTGGGGACAATGGGGGGGGAGGACACACTGGGGGTGACGGGGGTGGGGATTGGGGACAACTGGGGGGTGACGGGGGGGGGGAATTGGGGACAATGGGGGGGACTGGGGACAAGGTGGGAGGAACCGGGGACACTGGGGGGGACTGGGGACAATGAGGCGTTCGGGGGGGGGGTACCCGGGGGGGGGGGCGAATGGGACAATGGAGGGGGAGGGGGGGGTCTTGGAATGAGAGGGGGCGCATGTGGGACTCTGGAGGGGGATGGGAGGGGAACTGGGGACACTGGGGGGAGTGTTGGGGACAATGGGGGGGCTCGGGGAGGGCTTGGTCCTGTGGGACCCCAAGGATGGGGGGGGGGGGGGGCTCAAGCCCTGAAGATGGGGACACCGAGGGGAGGGATGAGGACAATGGGTCAAGGATGGAGACACCGAAAGATGAGGACACGGAGAAAATGGGACATTGGGAGATGGGATGGGGACACCAGGAGGTGGGATGGAGGGAGATGGATGGATAGGATGGATGGAAGGATGGAGGTGATGGATGGAGGGATGGAGATGGATGGAAGGATGAGGACACGGAGGGATGGAGATGGATGGAAGGATGAGGACACGGAGGGATGGAGATGGATGGAAGGATGGGGACACGGAGGGATGGAGATGGATGGAAGGATGGGGACACGGAGGGATGGAGATGGATGGAAGGATGGGGACACGGAGGGATGGAGATGGATGGAAGGATGAGGACACGGAGGGATGGAGATGGATGGAAGGATGGGGACACGGAGGGATGGAGATGGATGGAAGGATGAGGACACGGAGGGATGGAGATGGATGGAAGGATGGGGACACGGAGGGATGGAGATGGATGGAAGGATGGGGACACGGAGGGATGGAGATGGATGGAAGGATGAGGACACGGAGGGATGGAGATGGATGGAAGGATGGGGACACGGAGGGATGGAGATGGATGGAAGGATGGGGACACGGAGGGATGGAGATGGATGGAAGGATGGGGACACGGAGGGATGGAGATGGATGGAATTGTGGGGTCGGGTGGAGGTTGGGCCAATGCTGGAGGGGTGGGGATGGGTGGAGGGATGGGGAGATGGAGAGGGGTGGAGTTGGCTGGAGGCACCCGGAGTGATGGTGGGATGGGAAGAAGGGCACAGGTGGAAGGATGAGGACGGATGAGGAGACCACGAAGGGATGGAGATGGATGGAGGGGTGGGCTTGGCTGGAGAGGGATGAAGGGATGGAGGTGGAAGCAGGGCTGGGTTTGGATGGAGGGATGGAACGAGCTTGGAAGAGAAGAAGGGATGGGATGGATGGAGAGGTGGAGATGGATGGAGAGACACGGAGATGGACACAGACGCCCCAGGAGATGCCACATCCCCGGTGTCCCCTTTGCAGGCGCCTTCGTGATGCACGTGGCCAGTTCCTGCCCGCTGGCAGCCAACGGCTCCGTGCTGGACTTCGGCTTCTCCGTGGTCTTCAACAAGAACCCTCTGGTCTGCTACGACCCCGACAGCCACCGCTTCGTCCCCTGCGACTGGGGGCTGCTCCACGAGGTGGCCACCGTGGTGGCCTCCAACCTCAACAACGACACCGCGTGGTTGCAGCGCGTCGAGGCGCGGCGTCGCGCGTGCCATGACCTGGTGCCTCACTTGTGGGGCTCCCCGGCGCTGCGGCGGAGTGAGCCTTGGGGGACACCTCGAGGGGACATCGCGTGGGGGACATCACATGGAGTCATGGGGACATCGCATGAGGGCATTGCATGGGGGCATGTGGGCATCTCATGGGGGTATGGGGACATCACATGGGCTCATGGGGACATTGCATGAGCGCGCTGCGTGGGGACACTACATGGGCTCACGGGAACATTGGACGGGGGCATCTCATGAGGACGTTGCATGGGGTCTTCTCATGGGGACGTTGCATGGGAGGAGCATCTCATGAGGTCATCCCATGGGGACGTCGCATGGGTCCCTCTCATAGGGATGTTGCATGGGGACACCTCATGGGGACATCGCATGGTATTGTTGCATGGGGACATTGCATGGGGACACCTCACGGGGTCTTCTCATGGGGACATCACGTGGAGGGGCCATCTCATGAGGTCACCACATGGAGGCGTTGCGTGGGGACACCTCATGGGGACATTGCACAGGTTGGGGTGGGGGGGGCATCTCATGAGGTCATGACATGGGGACGTTACATGGGGACATCACATGGGGTCACCACCCAGGGGGTGACGGGGCACATCCCACTGCTGACCACCCCTCCCTCCTCCAGCACCACCCCACGTCCACATCACGGCCTCCAAGACACCCAACGCCCAGGCACCCATCCTCCTCACCTGCCACGTCTGGGGCTTCTACCCCGCCGAGGTGACCGTCACCTGGCTGCACAATGGGGACATCGTGGGCCCTGGTGACCACCGCCCCATCTCCTCAATCCCCAACGGCGACTGGACTTACCAGACACAGGTGACCCTGCTGGTGGCCCCGGTGGCTGGGGACACCTTCACGTGCGCGGTAGAGCACGCCAGCCTGGACCAACCCCTCCTGGAGAACTGGGGTGAGTTGGAGGTGGAGGACACCCAACTGGTGGGTCCTCACCACGTCGTTGCCCAACTCAATGTGTCCCCACAGGTCCTGGCTTGTCCCCAGGGTTGACGGTGAAGGTGGTGGTGGCCACGTTGGTGATGGTGGTGGGGCTCGGCGTCTTCGTCACCGGCGTCTACCACTACTGGGCAAGGCCAGTGGCATCGGGTGAGTGGTGGAGGAGGGACAGGGACCTGGGCTGGGACAGGGACCTGGGTGACATGGATTCTCCTCAACCTTCTACTCCTCCTTGCAGGTTACACCCCCCTCCCTGGAGACAACTACCCCGCAGGTAAGGACACGTCCACTCCTCTCCCCAAGGGGCACATCAACCCCCTCTGCCACCCTCTGTCCTCCCCCCAGGCAGCATCTGAGGAACCTCGAGATGGTGATGTCCTGGCAGTGATGGCCCCAACGTGTCATTGTCACCCAAGGTGACAACGCAGTGATGGGAATAAAGATGGTCCATGGTGATGGGTGGTGTCTTATGGGGACACTGTGGACACTGGGCATGAGGGACAGGCTGGGTCCACGGGTCGAGGTGCTCCAGAGGGATCTGGGCAGGCGGGATCCATGGGTTGAGGTGCTCCAGAGGGATCTGGGCAGATGGGATCCACGGGTTGAGGTGCTCCAGAGGGATCTGGGCAGGCGGGATCCACGGGTTGAGGTGCTCCAGAGGGATCTGAGCAGGCGGGATCCACGGGTTGAGGTGCTCCAGAGGGATCTGGGCAGATGGGATCCACGGGTTGAGGTGCTCCAGAGGGATCTGGGCAGGCGGGATCCACGGGTTGAGGTGCTCCAGAGGGATCTGGGCAGATGGGATCCACGGGTTGAGGTGCTCCAGAGGGATCTGGGCAGGCGGGATCCACGGGTTGAGGTGCTCCAGAGGGATCTGGGCAGGTGGGATCCACGGGTTGAGGTGCTCCAGAGGGATCTGGGCAGGCGGGATCCACGGGTTGAGGTGCTCCAGAGAGATCTGGGCAGGCGGGATCCACGGGTTGAGGTGCTCCAGAGGGATCTGGGCAGGCGGGATCCACGGGTTGAGGTGCTCCAGAGGGATCTGGGCAGGCGGGATCCACGGGTTGAGGTGCTCCAGAGGGATCTGGGCAGGCGGGATCCACGGGTTGAGGTGCTCCAGAGGGATCTGGGCAGGTCGGATCCATGGGTTGAGGCCAACAGGATGAGGTTCAACTATGCCAAGTACCAGACAACAACCCCCTGGGACACTCCAGGGTTGGAGAGAAGCAGCTGGAAAAGGTGGGAAAGACTCTGGGGTGTTGGGCGAAGCACGAGCCAGCGGTGGCCCAGGTGGTCAAGAAGGTCACCACTGTCCGAGCTCAGATCAGCAGGAACAGGGATGGGATTATACCTTGATTTTGGACCTTGAGGGGCTGAAGCGCGTCCGGAGAAGGGAATGGAGCTGGGAAGGGTCTGGAGAAGCTGGGCTGAGGGATCTGAGGGGGGTTTGGTCTGGAGAAGAGTGAGGGGAGACCTCATCACTCCCAGCAGCTCCTGGGAAGGAGGCTGGAGCAAGGTGGGTGCTGGGCTCTTCTCCCAAGGAATGGGACAAGAGCAAACGGCCCTGGTTGGCTCCTTCACCAGGTGGGTCAGGAAGTTCTCCATGCACTCCAGGACCTCGCCTCTGCTGCGTCGTGTTCCCAGCAGACACCTGGTGGATTGAGGTCCCCCACGAGAACAAGGACTGGTGGCCATGAGGCTTCTCCAAGCTTACAGAACAACCCATCCACCTCCTCATCTTTCTCAGGTGGTGGCACCATGAGGTCCATCTTGTTGGCCTTCTCGCTCAACCCTCTCATCATCACCATTGACCTCCAGACAATCCAAACGCTTCTTGACATGTAAAGCCACCTCATTCCTCACCTGACCCTCCTGAGGAGCTTGGAGCTGTCCATTCTGGTCACACGAGATGTCCCACCACGTCTCCGTTGGAGTTCTCCTGCTGCACGATGGCTTCCAGCTCCTCCTGGTTGTTGCCCACGATGAGCGCAGAGGACCCTCAGTCAGGGTTTGTCCTCTCTCAACCTCTGGTGCAGTCCCACCTCTTCACTGAGTGATAAATGGAGAAGGTCTTGATGTTGCCCCAAAGCTGTTGAGATCCATCACCGTGTTGCCAACGTCATCGAGATCCATTGATGTCCCTGACACCACTAAGATCCACTGTGTTCCCAACGCCGCTGAGATCCATCACCGCGTCCCCACCATCTTGAGATTCACTGATGTCCCCAACGTCATTGGGATCCATCGTTGCATTCCCAATGCCTTGAGGTCCATCACTGTCCCAAAGACTTTGAGATCCATCACCGTCCCCAACGCCATCGAGATCCATCACCACGTTCCCATCACCCTTGTGGTCACCAACCCCACCGCCAGTCCCACGTTGTGCTGCAAGGAAAGAAACCAACTCCATCCCAACCCAAACCAGCCTGACCCTTGCCCTGAAGTGGAGGAGACTGGTGCGGGAATCACGCAAGGAGGCCACCAGTGGGGAGGCCACCAGTGGAGAGGCCACCAGTGTTTATTCACACACCAGAACACGTCCCCACGCAGAAGAAACCAAGTTCCAAACTCAAAACCACACAAGAAAGGGTAATAACTAGAGGTGTCCCCCAGCGTCACAGCCGTGGTGGGACGAGCTCTCGCAGCCACCTCCGAACTCCACCAGGGCCTCTCCCCAAGCGCTCAGGCCGTGCTCCCTGCAGGGACAGCAGGAAGAGATGGTGTCACCCAGGGTGGTCCCTGTCCCCAGCTCTCTGTGCCAGGAGGCTCCTCCAGCCTGGGGTTGGGATGGGGTGACCAGAAACCCCCTCAGGTATGGAACCAGGGATACCACATGCTGTGGGGTTGGGATGGGGTGACCAGAAGCCCCCCGAGATGTGGAACAGGAGGTCCCTTGCACTGTGGGATTGGGACGGTGTGGCTAGAAGCCCCTCAAGATGTGGAACAGGGGGCCCCTTGCACTGTTGGGGTGGGATGGGGCCACCAGAAGTCCCCCCATATCTGGGATGCGGCTACCAGAAGCCCCCCAAGATGTGGAACACGGTGTCCCTTGCACTGTGGGGTGGGGATGGGGTGACCAGAAGTCCCCTGAGATGTGGAACAGGGTGTCCATTGCACTGTGGGGTTGGGATAGGGTGACCAGAAGCCCCTCGAGATGTGGAACAGGGGGTCCCTTGCACTGTGGGGTTGGGATGGGGTGACCAGAAGTCCCTTGAGATGTGGAACAGGGTGTCCCTTGCACTGTGGGGTGGGGATGGGGTGACCAGAAGCCCCCCCAAGATGTGGAACAGGGTGTCCATTGCACTGTGGGGTTGGGATAGGGTGACCAGAAGCCCCTCGAGATGTGGAACAGGGGGTCCCTTGCACTGTTGGGGTGGGATGGGGCCACCAGAAGCCCCCCCATATCTGGGATGGGGTGACCAGAAGCCCCCCAAGATGTGGAACAGGGGGTCCCTTCACTGTTGGGGTGGGATGGGGCCACCAGAAGCCCCCCAAGATGTGGAACAGGGGGTCCCTTGCACTGTGGGGCTGCGAGGGGGCCACCAGAAGCCCTGGTCCCAGCAGCTCCTGGAGCCCAGGTTCTGCCTCCTCCGCACCCGTCCCACCAGTTCCAGCTCCTTCTCTCACTGGGGACTCCAGACCTGGGCACGGGGCTCCAGGTGGGCTCTCCGGGCAGAGGAGAAGAGGAGCAGAACCACCTCCCTCGCCCCCCCCGGATCCAAGCCGGGCCTCTCCCCTCAACCCAGGCCTTTAAGGCGCCCGAGGGGTGTCACGTGACAGGCTCAGGCCCCGCCCCTCTGGCCCTCAAACCCGCAGCCGCCGCTCTGGCCCCGCCCCCTGACTCATCCCCATCCCCTGTTGGTTCCCCGCATCCCCAGACCACGCCCCCTCCTTCCCCACCCTTTCCCGGCCGTTAAGTTTCCCCGTCACATGACCCCGCCCCCCTGGCCGGCCCTAGATTGGCTGCGCGCCCCGCCCGTCGCGCTCTCATTGGCTACGCCGAGCGTGTGGGCGGGGCCTCGAGGCGTTGCCGCGCGCTGATTGGCTGCGGAGCTGCCGGGGCCGCAGTTCGAACTCCGGGCGGCAGCGATGGCGACGAAACGGAGAGCGGCTCCGGGCCCCGGCCCGGTCCTGTCCCGACTCCCGGTACCGGCGGGGCGGGCCAAGCGCCCCGCGCCCGAGGAGGCGGCGGCGCCGGAGCCGGAGAAGGTTCTGATTCCCCTCCCCCACTCCTTCCCCCGGTTTTGGCTCCCCGGTTCTTCCACTCCCCCTCCGGTTTTGCTCCCTCTCGCCCTCCGGTTCCGCCCCCCCTCCGGTTTCACACACACACACACACACCCCCCCTCCCGTTTCGCCCGCCTGACTCCTGTTCCCCCTCGCTCCCGTTCCTACCGCGCCCTCTCTGGGTCCTTCCCCCCTCCGGTTTTGTCCCGTCTCCTGGTTCCCTCCTCCCCTCTCCCCGGTTTTGCCCCCCCCTCCCCCCCCCCTCCGGTTCCTCCTCCCCCCCTCCCCGCCCCTCCGGTTCCTCCCCCCCCCCCTCGGTTCCTCCTCCCCCCCCCGGTGCCTCCTCCCCCGCCCCCCCCCCCGGTTCCTCCTCCGGTGCCTCCTCCCCCGCCCCCCCGTCCGGTTCCTCCCCCCCCCTTTCTCTAGTTTCTCCCCCCCCTCCGGTTTTGTCCCTCTCCCCCGTTTCCCCCCCCCCCCCCCCCCGCCCAGTGTGACCCCGCCAACCCCCTCTCCCCCCCCCCCCCCAGAAACGGCTCCGTCCCGCCCCCCCTCGCCGGGCTCCGCTCAAGCCTCTCAGTGTGGCAGCGGCCACCAAGACAGGTACTGGGCTACTGGGCTACCGCAATGGGCTACCAGATGGGGCTACCTGGCTACCAAAATGGAGCTACCGAAACGGGGCTACTGGGCTACCAGACTAACGGATTGGGCTACCAAAATGGGGCTACTGAGCTACTGAATTGGCTACTGGGCTATGGGATGGGGCTACCGACTTACCGAAATGGGCTACCAGAATTGGGCTACTGGGCTACCAAATTGGCTACTGGGTTATGGGATGGGGCAACCGAGTTACCGAATAGGGCTGCGGGGCTACCGGAAGGGGCTACCGAAATGGGGCTGCTGAGCTACCGGGCTAACGGATTGGGCTACCGAAATGGGGCTACGGGGCTACCAAAATGGGCTACTGGATGTTGAGGGGCTTCATGGGTGTGGGGCTACCAACCTGGGGGTTGGGGCTACCAGATGTGGGGGGGGGGGGACAGTACTCACCCCGCTCTCCCGCCCTCCCCCCTCCAGGACCCCAAAAGACAGCGACGGTGGCAGCTGCACCCCAGGCGAGTGAGTGACCCCCATGTCCCCAACCCCCCCCAGTGTCCCCAAACCTCCCAGTGTGTCCCCCCCGTGTCCCCAAACCCCCCAATGTCATCCCCAGTGTCCCCACTGCCCCCCAGTGCCCCCAAAGGTGTTACTCAATGTCCCCATGGCCCCCCTTTGTCCCCAGACCCTCAATGTCCACCCCTGTCCCCATCAGTGTCCCTCCCATGGTGGTGGCCACCACCCCGGTGTCCCCAATCCCCCACCTTGTACCCACAGGTGTCCCCCGTCCCCCATTCCATGGTGGTGGCCACTCCTTGCATGTTCCCAAGCACCCCCTTGTCCCCAGTGACCCCCCCGCCTTGTCCCCAGGCCCCCCCCCTTCATGTCCCCAGTGGCCACCACTCTGGTGTCCCCGTCGCCCCTCCTTGTCCCCAAGTCCCCCTCCCCCCATGTCCCCAGTGGCCACCACCTTGGTGTCTCCAAGTCCCCCCCATGTCCCCAGTGGCCACCACCCTGGTGTCCCCGTAGCCCCCCCCCCCCTTGTCCCCAATACCCCCCCCCACCCCAACACCCTCCGCTCTTTGTGGTGTCCTCAGGTGACCCACATTGTCCCCAATGTCCCCGTCTCCCACAGGTGCCCCCCCCCGCCCCAAACGGGCCCCCTGGGACCTGCGGGGCCAGGTGAGCGATCTGCAGGCGGCGCTGGGCGAGTGCCGCGAGAGGACCCGCCAGCAGGAGCAGGAGCTGCAGGACCTGCGCAAGGACCTGGACGAGCGGGAACGCCAGGAGAGCGACCTCCGCCAGCGCCTCGGGTGAGCCCGGAATCGCGGAGTCTGTGGGGTGGGAGAAACTCTTTGAGGTTATTGAGGTCAACCCCACCAAGGCCAATCCCAAACCAGGGCCCTTGGACCCTCCCCGGGTTCTCCAGACCCTTCAGGTTCTCAAGATCCTTCTCAACACCTCCAGGTCTTTCTTGGAACCATGGAGTTGGTTGGGTTGGAGAAGCATTTTGAGGTCAACTCTGCCAAGGCCAATCCCAAATCAAGGCACTCGGACCCTTCCTGGGTTCTCCAGACCTTTCCCGGGTTCTCCAGACCCTTCGGGTTCTCAAGATCCTTCTCAACACCTCCATGTCTTTCTTGGAACCGTGGAGTTGGTTGGGTTGGAGAAGCATTTTGAGGTCATTGAGGTCAACTCCGCCAAGGGCAATCCCAAATCAGGGCCCTTGGACCCTTCCCGGGTTCTCCAGACCCTTCCCGGGTTCTCCAGACCCTTCGGGTTCTCAAGATCCTTCTCAACACCTCCATGTCTTTCTTGGAACCGTGGAGTTGGTTGGGTTGGAGAAGCATTTTGAGGTCATTGATGTCAACTCCGCCAAGGGCAATCCCAAACCCGGGCCCTTGGACCCTTCCCGGGTTCTCCAGACCTTTCCCGGGTTCTCCAGATCCTTCAGGTTCTCAAGATCCTTCTCAACACCTCCAGGTCTTTCTTGGACCCGTGGAGTTGGTTGGGTTGGAGAAGCATTTTGAGGTCATTGAGGTCAACTCCGCCAAGGGCAATCCCAAACCCGGGCCCTTGGACCCTTCCCGGGTTCTCCAGACCTTTCCCGGGTTCTCCAGATCCTTCAGGTTCTCGAGATCCTTCTCAACACCTCCAGGTCTTTCTTTGAACCACGGAATTGGTTGGGTTGGAGAAGCTCTTTGAGGTCATTGAGGTCAACTCCGCCAAGGCCAATCCCAAACCAGGGCCCTTGGACCCTCCCCGGGTTCTCCAGACCCTTCAGGTTCTCAAGATCCTTCTCAACACCTCCAGGTCTTTCTTGGAACCATGGAGTTGGTTGGGTTGGAGAAGCATTTTGAGGTCAACTCTGCCAAGGCCAATCCCAAATCAAGGCACTCGGACCCTTCCTGGGTTCTCCAGACCCTTCCCGGGTTCTCCAGACCCTTCAGGTTCTCAAGATCCTTCTCAACACCTCCATGTCTTTCTTGGAACCGTGGAGTTGGTTGGGTTGGAGAAGCATTTTGAGGTCATTGAGGTCAACTCCGCCAAGGCCAATCCCAAATCAGGGCCCTTGGACCCTTCCCGGGTTCTCCAGACCCTTCAGGTTCTCAAGATCCTTCTCAACACCTCCAGGTCTTTCTTGGAACCGTGGAGTTGGTTGGGTTGGAGAAGCTCTTTGAGGTCATTGAGGTCAACCCTGCCAAGGCCAATCCCAAATCGGGGCACTCGGACCCTTCCCAGGTTCTCCAGACCCTTCAGGTTCTGAAGATCTTCCCCAGCTTCTCCCTGTCTTACTTGGGATCGTGGAGTTGATTGGGTTGGAAAAGCTCTTTGAGGTCATTGATACCAATCCTGCCACTACCACTCTCAAACCAGGGCCCTCAGACCCTTCCCAGGTTCTCCAGACCCTTCCCAACACCTCCAGGTCTTTCTTGGAACCATGGAATCAGTTGGGTTGGGAAGGCTCTTTGAGGTCATCGGAGCCAACCCCACCAAGGCCAATTCCAAACCAGGTCCCTCAAACCCTTCCCACGTTCTCCAGACACTTCCCAGCACCTCCAAGTCCAACATGGAATCATGGAATCGGTTGGGTTGGAGAAGCTTCTTTAAGGTCATTGAGTCCAACCCTCCTGAAGTCACTCCCGAAAGAGGTCTCCAGCCCCTTCCCAGGTTCTCCAGCCCCTTCCCAGCTCCGTTGCTCTTTTGACGCACTCAAGTTCTTCCATATCTTTCTCAGAATCATAGAATCAGTCGGGTTGGAAAAGCCCATCAAGGTCCTCGGCTCCAACTCTTGTCCCAGCCCAGCTCCCTCAGACCCTTCCTGGGTTTTCCAAACCCTTCCCAGCTCCCTTGGTCTTTGGACGTGCTCTAGCACTTCCCTATCTTTCTTAGAATCATGGAATCGTGGGATCATTTGGGTTGGAAAACCATCTTGAGGTCATCGAGTCCAACTCTTGACTCAACTCTGCCAAATCCACCCCCAAACCAGATCCCTCAGCACCTTCCCAGGTTCTCCAGGCCCTTCCCAGCTCCATTGCTCTTCCAACGCGCTTCAGTAATTCCAGAATCGTGGAATTGGTTGGGTTGGAAAAGCTTTTTGAGGTCATTTAGGTCAACCCTACCGAGACCAATCTCAAACCAGGTCCCTTAGACCCTTCCCAGGTTCTCCAGACTCTTCCCAACACCTCCAGGTCTTTCTTGGAACCATGGTATCAGTTGGTTTGGAAAAACTCTTTGAGGTCATTGGAGCCAATCCCAAACCAGGTCCCTCAGACTCTTCCAAGGTTCTCCAGACCCTTCCCAGCACCTCCACGTCCAATGTGAAATCATGGAATTGTTTTTTAAGGTCAACAAGTCCTACCCTGCCAAAGCCAATCTCAAACCAGGTCCCTCGCCAGGTTCTCCAGATCTCTGTTGCCCTTCAAATGTGCTTCTGTAACTCCATGTCTTTCTTAAAATCATGGAATCATGGAATGTTTGGTTTGGAAAACTCCAACTTCTTCGACTTCAACTCTTGTCCCAACCCAGCTCCCTCAGACCATTCCTGGGTTCTTCAGATCCTTCCCAGCTCCGTTCCTGTTCAAACGTTCTCCAGTAATTCCGGATCTTACTTGGAATCATGGAACGTTGAGGTTGGAAAAGCCCTCCAAGGTCCTCACCCCCAGCCCTTGTCCCCCCCCAGCTCCCCCAGCCCCACATCTCCACGTCCTTCAGGTGCCTCCAGCGATGGGGGCTCCACCATTGCCCTCTCCCACCGCTCGCCCGCCCTTTCCAGGTGGGAATCCTTCCCGCTGTCCCACCTAAACCTCTCGACGCCAGTTCCTCGCATCCCCGCGTTATCCCGTGCGTGGTGGCCCTTGTGACGACGTCCTCCATGAATCCTGGTGTCCTTCCTTCCCCCCGGCCAGGGTGGTGGACGCGGAGCTGCTGCAGTGCCGGGAGGCGGCCGAGCGCTGGCAGCGGGAGGCGGAGAAGCTGACGGCCGAGAAGCAGGACCTGGCGCAGGAGCTGGCGCGGCGCGGGGAGGAGCTGGCACGGCGCGGGGCGGTGCTGGCACGGGCGCAGGGCGACGTCGAGGAGCTGGGGACCCGTCTGCACGACACCGAGGTGGGGTGGGCTTGGGGCTCCCGCCTCCCCCATTTCCCAGCTCTCATTTCCCTGTTTCCTGCTCCCAATTTCCTTGTTTCCCATTTCCCACTCCTGATTTCCCATTTCCCCATTTCCTGGTTTCCCTGCTCCCGTTTCCCTGTTTCCTATTCCCCGTTTCCTCTTTTCCTCATTTCCTGTTTTCTCCACTTCCATTTCCCACTCCTGTTTCCTATTTTCCCCACTCCCATTTCCCCATTTCCCACTCCAGATTTCCCACTTCCCACTCCTGTTTCGCGCTTCCCCTGCTCCCGTTTCCCCACTCCTGTTTTCTGTTTTTCCTGTTTCCCGTTTTCCCCGCTCCCGATTTCCCATTTCCCCGTTTTCCGCTCCCGTTTCCTATTTTCCCCACTCCCATTTCCCTGTTTCCCACTCCCAATTTCCCATTTCCCTGTTTCCTGCTCCCGTTTCCCCGTTTCCCACTCCAGATTTCCCACTTCCCACTCCCATTTCCCCGTTTCCCACTCCCGATTTCCCGTTTCCCCCGTTTCCCACTCCTGATTTTCCATTTCCCACTCCTGTTTCCCGTTTCCCCCGCACCGATTTCCCCACTCCTGTTTCCCGTTTCCCTGCTCCCGTTTCCCACTCCCGATTTCCCGTTTCCCACTCCTGATTTTCCATTTCCCACTCCTGTTTCCCGTTTCCCCCGCTCCGATTTCCCCACTCCTGTTTCCCGTTTCCCTGCTCCCGTTTCCCCACTCCTGTTTCCCCGTTTCCCACTCCTGATTTTCCATTTCCCACTCCTGTTTCCCGTTTCCCCCGCTCCCATTTCCCCACTCCTGTTTCCCGTTTCCCTGCTCCCGTTTCCCCACTCCCGATTTCCCGTTTCCCCATTTCCCGCTCCCGTTTCCTGTTTTCCCCACTCCCATTTCCCCGTTTCCCACTCCCAATTTCCCGTTTCCCCGTTTCCCACTCCTGATTTTCCATTTCCCACTCCTGTTTCCTGTTTTCCCTGCTCCCATTTCCCTGTTTCCCACTCCACATTTCCCACTTCCCACTCCCGTTCCGACGCCCCCGTTTCCCGTTCCTACTCCCCCGTTTCCCGCCTCTGTTTCCCATTTCCCGCCCCCGTTTCCCGCTTCCCGCCCCCATTTCCCATTTCCCGCCCCCGTTTCCCGTTCTGATGCCACCGTTTCCCGTTTCCCGCCCCCATTTCCCGTTCCGACGCCCCCGTTTCCCGCCCCCGTTTCCCATTCCGACACCCCCATTTCCCGTTCTGACACCCCCATTTCCCGCTTCCCGCCCCCATTTCCCACTTCCCGCCCCGTTTCCCGTTCCGACTCCCCTGTTTCCCATTTCCCGCCCCTGTTTCCCATTTCCCGCCCCCGTTTCCCATTCCGACGCTGCCGTTTCCCATTCCGACGCCCCCGCTTCCCGCCCCCGTTTCCCGCTTCCCGCCCCCGTTTCCCGTACCGACGCCCCCGTTTCCGGTTTCCTGCCCCCGTTTCCCACTTCCTGCCCCCGCTTCCCGCCCCCGTTTCCCGCTTCCCGCTCCCGTTTCCCGTTCTGACACCCCCGTTTCCCGTTTCCCGCTGCCGTTTCCCATTTCCCGCCCCCATTTCCCGTTCCAACGCCCCCGTTTCCCGTTCTGATGCCCCCATTTCCCATTCCGACGCCCCCGTTTCCCGCTTCCCAGTGCCGTTTCCCGTTCCGACGCCCCCGTTTCCCGTTCCGACGCCCCCGTTTCCCATTTCCCGCCCCCGTTTCCCGCTCCGACGCCGCCGTTTCCCGTTCCAGCGGCAGCTGGAGCGCTCGGAGCAGCTGCTGGCGCGGGAGCGCGCCCGGACGGCGCAGCTGGAGGCGACGGCGGCGACGCGGGAGCAGCTCCTGGCGCAGCGCGAGGAGCGGCTGCACCGCCTGGAGATGGAGCGGCGCCGCCTCCACAACCTCATCCAGGAGCTCAAGGTGGGGGCACCCCAAAATCTGCCCCTGACACCCCGAAAATCTGCCCCGGGGACCCCAAATCCCCCCCTGAGACCCCCAAAATCTGCCCCTGACACCCCGAAAATCTGCCCCGGGGACCCCAAATCCCCCCCTGAGACCCCCAAAATCTGCCCCGGGGACCCCAAAATCTGCCCCGGGGACCCCAAATCCCCCCCTGACACCCCCAAAATCTGCCCCGGGGACCCCAAATCCCCCCTGACACCCCCAAAATCTGCCCTGGGGACCCCAAATCCCCCCTTGACACCCTGAAAATCTGCCCCGGGGACCCCAAATCCCCCCCTGACATCCCGAAAATCTGCCCCGGGGACCCCAAATCACACCTGAGACCCCCAAAATCTGCCCCTGGGACCCCCAAAATCGGCCCCTGGGACCCCAAATCCCTCTGACACCCCCAAATCCCCCCCGGGACCCCAAAATCTGCCCCGGGGACCCCAAATCCCCCCCGACACCCCGAAAATCTGCCCCGGGGACCCCAAATCACACCTGAGACCCCCAAAATCTGCCCCTGGGACCCCCAAAACCAGCCATGGGGACCCCAAATCCCCCCTGAGACCCCCAAAATCGGCCCCTGGGACCCCAAATCCCTCTGACACCCCCAAAACCTGCCCTGGGACCCCAAAATCTGCCCCGGGGACCCCAAATCCCCCCCGACACCCCGAAAATCTGCCCCGGAGACCCCAAATCACACCTGAGACCCCCAAAATCTGCCCCTGGGACCCCCAAAATCTGCCCCGGGGACCCCAAATCCCCCCTGGGACCACCAAAATCTGCCCCTGGGACCCCAAATCACACCTGACACCTCCAAAGTCTGCCCCAGGGGCCCCAAATCACACCTGAGACCCCCAAAACCAGCCATGGGGACCCCAAAATCTGCCCCGGGGACCCTAAATCCCCCCTGACACCCCTAAAACCAGCCATGGGGACCCCAAATCATATGGGATGCCCAAAATAAACCCAAGGACCCCCAAAACCAGCCCAGGGACCCCCAAAATCTGCCCTGGAGACCACAAATCACACCTGAGAACCCCAAAACAGCCCATGGACCCCCAAAATCACTCCTGGAGACCCCAAATCACACCTGAGAGCCCCAAATTCCCCCTGACAACCCCAAAACCAGCCCAGGAACCTCTAAATTTCCCTGAAGACCCCCAAAACCAGGCCAGAGACCCCCAAAACCAACCCAAGGACCCCTAAGATCAGCCCCAGATACCCCAAATCACACCGGAGACCCCCCAAAACGAGCCCAGGGACCCCCAAAATCAGCCCTAGAGACCCCCAAATCCCCCCGAGAACCCCAAAACCAGCCATAGGGTCCCCCAAATCCCCCCGAGAACCCCCAAACCAACCCCAGAGACCTTCCTTTCCCCGCTGTGACCCCCAAATCCAGCCCCAGAGATCCCCAAATCCCCTCGAGAACCCCCAAACCAGCCATAGGGTCCCCCAAATCCCCCCGAGAACCCCAAAACCAGCCATAGGATCCCCCAGATCCCCCCGAGAACCCCCAAACCAACCCCAGAGACCTTCATTTCCCCGCTGAGACCCCCAAATCCAGCCCCAGAGATCCTCAAATCCCCCCGAGAACCCCCAAACCAGCCATAGGGTCCCCCAGATCCCCCCGAGAACCCCCAAACCAACCCCAGAGACCTTCATTTCCCCGCTGAGACCCCCGAATCCAGCCCCAGAGATGCAAATCCCCCCCCGACACCCCCAAATCCCCCCCTGAACCCCCAAATTCCCGCTTCCACAGGGCAACATCCGCGTCTTTTGCCGCGTGCGCCCGGTGCTGCCGGAGGAGTCGGAGCGGCAGAAGGAGCTGAACCACCTCCATTTTCCCCCCGATGACTGCACCGCGCTCGTGCTCTCCCGCCCGGAGGAGGTGAGCGAGGTGCTTTTGTTTTTTTGGGGGGTGCTCCCCTCGATTAATTTGGGGAGGGACCCCCCTTAAACCTCTTCTTTCCATCCCCTCGACCCCTCCCCCCCCAAAAAGTCCCACACGGGGCGCGAGCGCCGCGGCGACGTCCGCTACGACTTCAGCTTCGACCGCGTCTTCGCGCCGGGAGCGTCGCAGCACGAGGTCTTCGAGGAGATCGCGCTGCTTGTGCAGGTGGGGACCCTGCACCCCAAAAACCCCAGCACCCCAAAACCCCAGCGCACCCCCTCTCCCCCCCGGTACCCCCCAAATCCCAGCCCCTGGCAACCTAAATCCATCCAACACCCCCAAAACCAGCCAGCCCGGAACCCCCAGATGCCGCCAGCACCCCCAAATCCAGCTCCCCAGCACCCCAAAACCAGCCAGGCTGGCACCCCCAAATCCCAGCCCCTCCCTTGGCACCCCACGATCCAGCTCCCTTGGCACCCCCAAATCCAGCCCCCCTCTGGCACTCCCAAATCCCAGATCTTGACACCCCAAATCCAATTCCCCAGCACCCCAAAACCAGCCAGGCTGGCGCCCCCAAATCCCGTCCCCTCCTGGCACCCCCAAATCCCAGCTCTTGGCGCCCCCAAATCCAGCCCCTCTTGGCACCCCCAAATCCAGCCCCCCCGCACCTCAAAATCCACCAGCTCCAACAGCCTCAAATTGGCCTTGAACCCCCAAACCCAGACCACTGTACCCCCAAATCAGCCCTGATATCCCAAATCGCCCCAAGAACCCCAAAATCACTTTCTGAACCCCCAAATCCACCCCCTGAGCCCCTAAATTGCCTTGGTAACCCCGACTGTCCCTCGAGAACCCCCAAAATTACCTCTTGAACCCCCAAAATCCCCTCTGAGACCCCTCAGATCACCTCCTGAACCCCCAAATTCAGCCCCTGAGCCCCTAAATTGCCTTGGTAACCCCGACTGTCCCTCAAGAACCCCCAAAATCACCTCTTGAACCCCCAAAATCCCCTCTGAGACCCCTCAGATCACCTCCTGAACCCCCAAATTCACCCTGAGCCCCTAAATTGCCTTGGTAACCCCGACTGTCCCTCGAGAACCCCCAAAATCACCTCCTGAACCCTTCGAATGCCCTCTGAGATCCCTCAAATCACCTCCTGAACCCCCAAATTCAGCCCCTGAGCCCCTAAATTGCCTTGGTAACCCCAAATCTCCCTCAAGAACCCCCAAAATCACCTCTTGAACCCCCAAAATCCCCTCTGAGATCCCTCAGATCACCTCCTGAACCCCCAAATTCCCCTCCTGAGCCCCTAAATTGCCTTGATCACCCCCAAATCACCTCCTGAACCCTTCGAATCCCCTCTGAGATCCCTCAAATCACCTCCTGAACCCCCAAATCCACCCCCTGAGCCCCTAAATTGCCTTGGTAACCCCAATGTCCCTCGAGAACCCTCAAAATCACTGCCTGAACCCTTCAAATCCCCTCTGAGATCCCTCAGATCACCTCCTGAACCCCCAAATCCACCCCCTGAGCCCCTAAATTGCCTTGGTAACCCCAAATCTCCCTCAAGAACCCCCAAAATCACCTCTTGAACCCCCAAAATCCCCTCTGAGATCCCTCAGATCACCTCCTGAACCCCCAAATTCCCCTCCTGAGCCCCTAAATTGCCTTGATCACCCCCAAATCACCTCCTGAACCCTTCGAATCCCCTCTGAGATCCCTCAAATCACCTCCTGAACCCCCAAATCCACCCCCTGAGCCCCTAAATTGCCTTGGTAACCCCAAATCTCCCTCGAGAACCCCTAAAATCATCTCCTGAACCCTTCAATTCCCCCCCCGTACCCCTAAATCCCCCCGCAGTCGGCACTGGACGGGTACCACGTCTGCATCTTCGCCTACGGGCAGACGGGCAGCGGGAAGACCTACACTATGGAGGGGCCCGACGCGTGTGACCCCGAAACGCGGGGCGTCATCCCCCGCGCCGTGCGCCAGATCTTCCAGGGTGCCCACGAGCTGGCTGAGAAAGGCTGGGAGGTGAGGACAGACCCCCCCCCCCAAGTTCTCCAGGAGGATCTGGGGTTGGATCCATGAGTTTGAGGTTCTCCAGAGGGATCTGGACATGGATCCATGGGTTTGAGGTTCTCCAGAGGGATCTGGGTAAGTGGGATCCATGACTGAGGTTCTCCAGAGGGATCTGGACATGAATCCATGGGTTGAGGTTCTCCAGGAGAACCTTGGATCTCCAGGATCTCCAGGATCTCCTTGGATCCACGGGTTGAGGTTCTCCAGGAGGATCTGGGCAGGCTGGATCCACGGGTTGAGGTTCTGCAGAGGGATCTGGACATGGATCCACGGGTTGAAGTTCTCCAGGAGAACCTTGGATCTCCAGGATCTCCAGGATCTCCTTGGATCCACGGGTTGAGGTTCTCCAGGAGGATCTGGGCAGGCTGGATCCACGGGTTGAGGTTCTGCAGAGGGATCTGGACATGGATCCACGGGTTGAAGTTCTCCAGGAGAACCTTGGATCTTCAGGATCTCCAGGATCTCCTTGGATCCACAGGTTGAGGTTCTCCAGGAGGATCTGGGCAGGCTGGATCCACGGGTTGAGGTTCTCCAGAGGGATCTGGACATGGATCCATGGGTTGAGGTTCTCCAGAGGGATCTGGACATGGATCCATGGGTTGAGGTTCTCCAGAGGGGTCAGGCCAGATTGGGTCCATGGGTTGAGACCACCAGGACGAGGTTCATCCTCTCCAAGTGTCGGGTTGTGCTTCAGGCTTGGAGAGGAGCAGCTGGAAAAGGTGGGAAAGACACTGGGGTGTTGGGGCAAGCACGAGCCAGCGGTGGCCCAGGTGGCCACCAGCGTCCTGGCTCAGCTCAACCATGGGGTGGCCACAGGAGCAGGGACGGGATCGTCACTTGGGGAGGTGTCACCTCCAATCCTGAGATCAGCTGGGGACCTTGAGGGGCTGGAGAAGGGGACGGAGAACCTGGGCTGAGGGATCTGAGGGGGGTTTGGTCTGGAGAAGAGTGAGAGCAATGAGGTCTCCCCTCACCTGGAGAAGGAGGCGGTGGAGAGGTGGGTGGTGGCCTCTTCTCCCAAGGCATGAGCGGTGGGACGAGAGGGACCTCAAGTCGAGGTTCAGATGGGGCACCGGGAGAAGTTCCTTCACCGAAAGGGTCGTTGGCGCTGGAAGAGCCGCCCAGGGGGGTGGTGGAGCCGCCATCCTTGGAGCTCGAAAATGAGCGGATGAGGAGCTTGGGGCCGGTTTGGCGATGGCCAAGTAGGGTTGGACTCGACCTCAAAGGTCTTCTCCATCCCGTGGTTTGCAGCAAGATTTCACCTCTAGCTTCTTGGAGATCCACAATGATGGGTGAGGGGTGGGCTTTTGGGGTGCGGTGGCCTTTTTCGGGGTGCTGAGGGTGACCTTGGGGTTCAGTACGATTTCAGCGCCAGCTTCTTGGAGATCTACAACGAGGCCGTGAGGGACCTCTTGGCCGGGCGGCCGGAACGTGGCGTCGAGCTGGAGATCCGCAGGGTGAGCGCGGCCAGCGAGGAGCTCCACGTCCCCAACCTGCGCTGCGTCCCTGTCACCAGCGAGGAGGAGGTAGGGGCACCCCCAAAACCAGACCCTGCACCCCCAAAAATGGACCATATGACCCAAAAAACAGACCCTGCACCCCAAAACCTGGACCCTACAACCCCCAAAAAATGGACCCTGCACCCCAGTTCCTCCCAGAGAACCCCCAAAATGGACCCTAGACCCCAAGAAAACAGACCCTACACCCCAAAAAAAACAGACCCTGCACCCCAAAAAATGGACCCTGCACCCCAGTTCCTCCCAGAGAACCCCCAAAATGGACCCTAGACCCCAAGAACGGACCCTACACCCCAAAAAACCAGACCCTGCACCCCAAAAAATGGACCCTGCACCCCAGTTCCTCCCAGAGAACCCCCAAAGTGGACCCTAGACCCCAAGAACGGACCCTACACCCCAAAAAAACAGACCCTGCACCCCAAAAAATGGACCCTGCACCCCAGTTCCTCCCAGAGAACCCCCAAAACTGGACCCTGCGCCCCAAAAAATGGAGCCTGCACCCCAGTTCCTCCCAGAGAACCCCCAAAACTGGACCCTGCACCCCAAAAAATGGAGCCTGCCCCCCAGTTCCTCCCAGAGAACCCCAAAAAATGGACCCTGCGCCCCAAAAAATGGACCCTGCACCCCAGTTCCTCCCAGAGAACCCCCAAAACTGGACCCTGCGCCCCAAAAAATGGAGCCTGCACCCCAGTTCCTCCCAGAGAACCCCCAAAACTGGACCCTGCACCCCAAAAAATGGAGCCTGCCCCCCAGTTCCTCCCAGAGAACCCCCAAAACTGGACCCTGCGCCCCAAAAAATGGACCCTGCACCCCAAAAAATGGACCCTGCACCCCAGTTCCTCCCAGAGAACCCCCAAAACTGGACCCTGCGCCCCAAAAAATGGACCCTACACCCATCAAAAACCAGACCCTGCACCCCAAAAACCAGACCCTGCACCCCAGTTCCTCCCAGAGAACCCCAAAAAATGGACCCTGGGCCCCCCAAAAATGGACCCTAAGCACCAAAAACCAGACCTTGCGCCCCCAAAAATGGACCCTGTGCCCCAAAAACCGATCCCGCGCCCCAGAAAATCAGGACCCTCTAATTGCCCTCAGCACCCCAAACCCAGCTCCTAACACCCCCAAATCCCCCCTGAGCCCCCCAGAACAGCCATAGGGACCCCCAAATCCCCTCTGAGAACCCCAAAAGCAATCCCTGCCACCCCTAAATCAGCCATAGGGACCCCCAAATCCCCTCTGAGAACCCCAAAAGCAATCCCTGCCACCCCTAAATCAGCCATAGGGACCCCCAAATCCCCTCTGAGAACCCCCAAACCAACCCCTGCCACCCCTAAATCAGCCATAGGGACCCCCAAATCCCCTCTGAGAACCCCAAAACCAATCCCTGCCACCCCTAAATCAGCCATAGGGACCCCCAAATCCCCTCTGAGAACCCCCAAACCAACCCCTGCCACCCCTAAATCAGCCATAGGGACCCCCAAATCCCCTCTGAGAACCCCAAAACCAATCCCTGCCACCCCTAAATCAGCCATAGGGACCCCCAAATCCCCTCTGAGAACCCCAAAACCAATCCCTGCCACCCCTAAATCAGCCATAGGGACCCCCAAATCCCCTCTGAGAACCCCCAAACCAACCCCTGCCACCCCTAAATCAGCCATAGGGACCCCCAAATCCCCTCTGAGAACCCCAAAAGCAATCCCTGCCACCCCTAAATCAGCCATAGGGACCCCCAAATCCCCTCTGAGAACCCCCAAACCAACCCCTGCCACCCCTAAATCAGCCATAGGGACCCCCAAATCCCCTCTGAGAACCCCAAAACCAATCCCTGCCACCCCTAAATCAGCCATAGGGACCCCCAAATCCCCTCTGAGAACCCCAAAACCAACCCCTGCCACCCCTAAATCAGCCATAGGGACCCCCAAATCCCCTCTGAGATCCCCAAAACCAATCCCTGACACCCCTAAATCAGCCATAGGGACTCTCAAATCCCCTCTGAGAACCCCAAAACCAATCCCTGCCACCCCTATATCAGCCCTAGGAACCCTCAAATTGCCCTCAGCACCCCAAACCCATCTCCTAACCCCCCCCAAATCCACCCCCCCACCTCCCCCGGCATTCAGATAATTTTGGGGTGACTCGGGGGGGGTCTCTGTTCCCCCACCCCCCAGGTGCTGGGGCTGCTGCAGACGGCAGCCGCGAACCGCTCGGTGGCTCGGACGATGCTGAACGACCGCTCGTCCCGCAGCCACTGCGTCTTCCAGCTCCGCATCCGCGGGGTCAACAGCGCCCGCCAGCTTCGCTGCTCCTGTGAGCGGGGATTTGGGGGGGCTGCGAGGTGTTTTGGGGGGCTGACGGGGTGGTTTGAGGGGGCTGTGG
>JAUMJM010000244.1:10000-57319 GCA_033558235.1 Neomorphus geoffroyi | reverse complement strand
GGGGGGGGGGGGGCGCTGTGACCACCCCTCCCCCAGGTGGTGGCGGTGGCTGCGCGGGAGCTGCCGCGAGCCCAGGCCTTCGCGCGGCCGCCACGGGATCCCCGGGGCCTACGGGAGCTACCGGGAGCTGGCGGGGGACCCTGGAGTGGGTGAGGGAGGGGACCCCAGAGTGGGGGAGGGGGGGGACCCCGGTGTGGGGGAGGGGGTGGACCCCAGAGTGGGGGACCCTGGGAGGGGGGGACACACGACGACGACACGACCCTGGTGTGGGGGAGGGGAGGGGCGGGGGACCCTCCTGTGAGGGAGGAGGTGAGGGGCTGGAGTGGGGGAGGGGAGCAGGGCCCAGGGCACCTGGGGGTCCCCAGGTGGGGTGGGGGAGGGGCCAAACCGGGAGCGCCCCCAAATCGAGGCGGGGGGCAGGGCTGAGCCGCACCTGCCCCTCCCCCCAGGTGTGGTTTACGTGGGCACCGTGAACCCCGGGCACCTCCCGGCCGGGCGCCTCTTCCTGGCGGCGCGGAAGCCGGTGCTGATGGAGAAACCGATGGCCGTGAGCGCTCGCCAGGTCCGAGAGCTCACGGGCGCCGCGAGGGACAGCGGCGTCTTCCTCATGGAGGTGACACCAGCGACCCCCCCCCCCGTGACACCAGTGACAGCAGTGACCCCCCCGGTGACACCAGTCACAGCAGTGACCCCCCCCTCCCCCCCAGGGACCCCCCTGGTGATCGCAGTGACCCTCCCAGTGACCCCAGGGACCCGCCCGGTGACCCCAGCGACCCCTCCAGTGACACCAGTAACCCAGGGACCATACACAGAGACACCAGTTCAGCTCAGTGACCCCACCCAGGGCTCCCAGTGCCACTGTCCCGATCTTCCCAGTTCTCCTGACCCAACTGTCCCAGTTCTCCCCAGCTCCCCCAATGTCCCAGTGCTCCCATCTCATCACTAACCAGTGCTCCCAGTGACTCCCATCCCAGTGCTCCCTCACCCCATTCCCACCGACCCCACAACCCCCCCCATTCCCAGTTCCCATAACCCCCATTCCCAGTTACCCCAGCCCTCCCATCTCCCCCCATTCTTGGCCCCCATTCTCTCCCCCCATCCCTGCTCCAGGCCCCCAATAATTGCCCCCCCCTCCTTAATTGCCCCATCCCTGCCCCATCACCCCATAATTGCCCCCCCATAACTGCCCCCCCTTGCCCCACCCAGGGTTTCTGGACCCGCTTCTTCCCGGCGTGGCAGCGGCTGCGGGCACTGGCGGAGGAGGGGGCGCTGGGGGAGCCCGTTTTTTGCGGGGGGCTCTCGCCTTCCCCATGGAGGACGTGGAGCGGCTGCGCCAGCCCCAGCTGGGGGGGGGGCGCCCTGCTCGACCTGGGGGGGTACGGGCTGCAAATGGCCATCGCCCTGCTGGGCGGGGGGGGGGGGCCCCCTGCGCCTGCACGCCCAGGGCTGTCTGCACCCCACAGGTGAGGGGGGGCACGGGGGGGGCGATGGGGGTGGCTGGGGGAGCAATGAGGGGGGGGTGGCTGGAGGGGAGTTGGGGGGGGAATCCCCTGCCACCAGTAAGGTGGGGGGGGCAATGGGGGAGGAAATGGGGAGCATTGAGGTGCAATGGGGGGGGGGGGGGGCTCAGTTGTGGGCCCCAGGTCTATGTGGGGCGCTGCCCCCCAGGTGTGGGCGCAGGGGGGTACCTGTGGGGCACAGGGGGTACCTGTGGGGCGCTGACCCCCAAGTGTGGGCGCAGGGGGTACCTGTGGGGCGCTGACCCCCAAGTGTAGGGCACTGATCCCCAGGTGTGGGCGCAGGGGGTACCTGTGGGGCGCAGGGGGTACCTGTGGGGCGCTGACCCCCAAGTGTGGGCGCAGGGGGGTACCTGTGGGCGCTGACCCCCAAGTGTAGGGCACTGATCCCCAGGTGTGGGCGCAGGGGGTACCTGTGGGGCGCAGGGGGTACCTGTGGGGCGCTGACCCCCAAGTGTGGGCGCAGGGGGTACCTGTGGGGCGCTGACCCCCAAGTGTAGGGCACTGATCCCCAGGTGTGGGCGCAGGGGGTACCTGTGGGGCGCAGGGGGTACCTGTGGGGCGCTGACCCCCAAGTGTGGGTGCAGGGGTGGACGAGACGGTGACGCTGACGCTGGATTTTGCCGGGAACCGCCAGGCTGTGCTGAGCTGCTCGATGGCGGCGTCGCTGCCAGGGGGGGCCGCACTGGGGGGGTCGCACGGCTGGGCTGAGGTGGGGACCCCCCGGGAATTGGGGGGCGGGGGGTCAAACCCCCGGGAATGGGGAGGTCACAGCTTGGGGGGGGGAACCCCAACTTCAGGGGCATTGGGAGGGGGGAGTGGGCAGAGCTGGGGGTCCCAGGGATCAATGGGGGGGGAGTGTCCCAATGGGGGAGGGGGCAGACTTGGGTGGTCCCAGTCGGGGGGGGGGTCTCAATGGGACGGGAGGGGGCAGACTTGGGGGGTACCAGGAGTCCCCCAGTGGGTGCCCAGGATGGCTGGGGGGGGGGGGGGGGTCGTCACAAGGGGGGTGTGTGTGTCTCAATGGGGGGCACGGGGCGGGGGTTGCAGCCCCCTGAGCCCCCCCGTGCCCCCCCAGTTCCCCAGCCACATGCACTGCCCACGGAGCTCGTGTCGGGGAGCGCCGGGAGGTTTTCCCGCTGCCCCCCCCCTCGCAGCCCCTCAACTTCCCCCACGGCACCGGGATGCGCTACGAGGCCCAGCACGTGCGGGAGTGCCTGCTGCGGGGTGGGCACGGGGGGGGGCACAGGGGGGCCCAGCACGTGCGGGAGTGCCTGCTGCGGGGTGGGCACGGGGGGGGGGGCACAGGGGGGCCCAGCACGTGCGGGAGTGCCTGCTGCGGGGGTGGGCACGGGGGGGGGGGGGGCCCAGCACGTGCGGGAGTGCCTGCTGCGGGGTGGGCACGGGGGGCATGGGGGGGGGCACAGGGGGGCCCAGCACGTGCGGGAGTGCCTGCTGCGGGGGGGGCACGGGGGGGGGCACAGGGGGGCCCAGCACATGCGGGAGTGCCTGCTGCGGGGGGGACACGGGGGGGGCACAGCACGTGCGGGAGTGCCTGCTGCGGGGTGGGCACGGGGGGCACAGCATGTGCGAGAGTGCCTGCTGCGGGGTGGGCACAGGGGCACGGGGGTACAGCATGTGCGGGAGTGCCTGCTGCGGGGTGGGCATGGGGGGTGGCAAAGGGGGGCTTGGGCTGGGGGGGGGCATGGGATGAGGGGACCACGGGAGGGGGGGCAGCAGGGCATGGGGGGGGACATGGGGTGAGCAAAGGGGGGGCACGGGGGGTCTCGACCCCCTCCCTGACCCCCTCCCCTGGCCCCCCAGGTCTGACCGAGAGCCCGGTGATGCCGCTGGCACAGAGCGAGCTGATCGCGCAGCTGCTGGACGAGGCCCGCGGGCAACTGGGAGTACTGGGAGCGGAGGCGGGGGGCCAGGAGGGGCCCGGGGGGGGCGAAGGAACCCCCAGCCCCACAGCCTGAGACCCCGCCGTTGCCCCCCCAGGGCAATAAAGAGCTGACACCCCTAAACTTGAGCTGGTGACGCTTCCTCTCCAGTATAAACCAGTACAAACCAATTCAGCCCAGTCAGTTACTGGAACAACAGTGCCCTCAGCACAAATCAGTGCAGCCCAGTACAAACCAGTCTGTTACTGGAACAACAGGATCCCCTGCACAGCCCAGTATAAACCAGTTCAGCCCAGTCAGCTACTGGAACAACCACACCTCCAGCACAGATCAATCCATCCAGTCCAAACCAGTCCAGCCAGTCCAGAACCAGCCCCTTTATTGAGCACGGCCCCCTCCCCAGTCCAGACCAGTGTTCCCAGTTGCTCACTGGAGCAGCAGCCCGTGCTCCCTCAGCACAGCTGTGAACGGTGCCGTCTTTGCCTCCACGTTGCGCTCGGCGCGTCGCCGCAGGCTCTGAAAGCGGGGGGGACGGACGGCATTAGGGGGGACCCCAATCACCTGGTGGGGGGGCTTCAACCTCCCCCCCCATTTTTGGGGCTCCCATTCATTATTTTGGGGTGATTTCCCCCCAGTTTTGGACTCGACTCCCCCCCCCCTTCCCATTCCCGGGTGCTCCCTCCCCAATTTTGGGGATCCCTTTGAGATTTCCCCTCCCATTTTTAGAGCATTTCTTGGGGTGCCCCCCCCAATTTGAGAGCTCCCCTCTCCCCCTGTTTCTGCCCCTCCCCCCATTTTTGTGTCCCCCTATTTTGGGGGGAACACCCCCAATTGCTGTCCCCGCCCCCCCCAATTCTGCCCCCTCTCTATTTCTGCCCCCCCCCAACATTGCTCCCTCCCCCCATTTCTGCTCCCCCCCCCCATTTCTGCCCCCTCTCACTCTGCCCACTCCCTTTGCTGTCCCCCCCTGCCCCCCTCCCCATCCCCCCAATTTCTGGGCGACTGCCCTCGTTTCTGGGGATCCCCTCCCCATTTCTGCCCCCCCCCCCCCCCCCCCAATTTTTTGCCCCCCCCTCACCATCAGCTTTTTCTTCTTCCCGTAGCGCAGCTTCGCCTTCTCCTTGCGCTTCTCCTCCAGCGCCGCTGTCACCGCTTGGTATTTCCACCCTACCTCGTGCGCCAGGCGGCCCAGGAACGCAAACTTTGGGGGGAAGCAGCAAAAAACGGGGGGGGTCAGGGGGTCTCAGGAGTCGGGGGAGCCCCCCCAAAACTGCCCCCCGGGCCTTACCTTTCGCGTGGGTTTCAGGCGGATGATCTTGAGCGCGGCCGGGACCACCATGCGCTTGCGCTGCGGTGGGAGGAGAGTTGGGGGGGTTTGGGGGGGGCTTTTTAGGGTGGGGAGATGAGGGGGTGTTGGGGGGGTTCTCTGGGGGGGACACAAGTTGTGGTTTGGGGGTGCAGTGGAGCTCACAGGGATTGAGGGTCACAAGGGAGGGGTTTGGGGGGCACAAGGGAGGGCTTTGGGGAGGCTGGGGGGGCACAAGGGCGTTTGGAGACCCCCATAGGAGGTTTGGGGGTGTTTTGGGGGACACTGGGCGGCCCCAAGGCGGGGTGTTTTTTTTGGGAGGGGGGTTGGGGGGTAGGGGTTTGGGGGGGCTCCCAAGGGAGGTTGTGGGGGTGTTTTGGGGGGGGGACACACACGTCTCAGTTTGTCGTTTTTCTCACAAATCATCAAAAAATGTAGGTAAAAAACCATCATCGACACCTGGGAAAGTGGGGATCCCTGGGCAGGTTTTTTGGGGAGGGCTGGGGGCTTTTTTTTTGGGGGGGGGTGTCTCACCTTATCGTAAGGTGGGGGGATCCCATCGAACACCTTCAGCCGCTCCAGCGCTGCTTGGCCCCGTTTTGTCTTGTGGGGGAGCATCCCTGGGGGGGGGGGCACAAGGTTTGGGGGGGTCAGGGGGGTTTTGGGGTTGCTGGGGGGGGGGGGGCGGGAGGGGGGCAGGGACCCCGCCTCACCTCTCACAGTTCGCCAGAAGATGCGGCTGGGGGGCGCGGAAGTGGTAGGGGCCACGCGAGGGGTTCGTGTTCATCCGCTTGCGCAGGAACGCCAGGAACTTCACTGGGGGGAAAAGGTTAATGAGAGGCGCTGGGGAGGACTGGGAGCTACTGGGAAGCACTGGGAACTACTGGGACGCAATGGGGGGGGGGCGGGGGGGGTGTCGCTAGGAGGCACTGGGAAGCAATAAACAAGTCCTGGGAGATACTGGAAGGTACTGGGATAGGGGCGGGCACTGGGGGATACTGGCGAGTACTGGGAGGCACTGGGAACTACTGGGACGCAATGGGGGTGGGAGTGTCGCTAGGAGGCACAGGGAAGCAATAACAAGTCCTGGGGGGATACTGGGGAGTACTGGGAGGGCACTGGGGAGGGGCAGGGAATAATGGGCATGCTACTGGGGGGCACTGGGAGATACTGGGGGGCACCAGTCCCTCACGTTTGTTGCGGTAGAAGTTTCCGGAGATGTTGATGCCCTCACAGCGAACGACGACGACGCGGCGGCCTGGGCATGGACGGACAGACGGACACAGTCATGGGGGGAGCACAGGGACACGTGGGGACAGACGGACACGGGGGACAGGGTGGGGGGCGTGGAACAGAGGGAGGGGAAATATGGGACAGACGGACACGGGGGCGGAGGGCATGGAACAGAAGGAGGGGAAAGATGGGGACAGACGGACATGGGGACAGACGGACATGGGGAAGATGGACAGACAGACGGACAATGCTGCCCCCCCGCTCAGCTGGAGGTGCATGTGGGGGCTCTCACGGCCGTGAGGCTCAACAACCCAAAGGGCTTCATCACAGCGGGGGGGGGGGGTCCTGGGGGTCCCCAAAAACCCTGGGGGGTCCCAAAAGACCCGGGGGGGTTCCCAAGACCCCCGGAGGGGTCCCCAAAACTCACCAAGCAGCACCTGCTTGGCCACGATGGCCGCCAGCGCCCCAGGAGGTGCCCGCGCCCGTCGATCACCAGGACCTGTGGCAGCAGGGGGGGGGGTGTGTGTCACGGGGGTCTCAGCCCCCCCCGCAGCCCCCAACCCCCCCTGGGTTCCCCCTCCCCGTACCCCAGTATCTCCCAGGATCACACACCCCCCCCGCCCAGTAACTCAGAATTTCCCCAGTGCCTCCCAATACGCTTCCATTGTCCCCCCCAGCAGCTTCCAGTATCTCCCAGCCCCCACCAGTGGTTCCTGCTATCACCCAGTACCTCCCATAACCCTCCAGTGCCCCCCAGTATTTCCCAGAGCCCCCCAGGATCTCCCAGTGCCCCCCAGGATCTCCCAGTCCTCCCCCAGTATCTCCCAGTGCCCCCCAGTATCTCCCATAACTCGACCAGTGCCTCCCACCATTCCCCAGTATCTTCTGTCTCCCCCATTACCCCCCAGTAGCTCCCAGTTCCCCCCCCAACCCCCGTCCCCGTAGGCCCAGCCCCCCCGTCCCCCACGTGCACGCGCCCCCCCCGCGCCCCCCCGGCTTCCTGAGGTTCCCTCCTCGCCACCTCGAGACTCCCAGGCCCCCCCTCTCGCCCTCTCCCGGGCCTCCCGGGCCCCCCCGGGGCCCCCCCGGGCGCTCCCCGCGCCCCCCGGGCCGCACCCGCGGCTCCGCCATGGCCGCCGCGCCAGCACCAAAAAGACCCCGCCCCCCGTGCACCGCGGGGTCGCCCCTTCCGGCCGGGGCTCCGGCGCAGGGGCGGAAGTGACGTCCCGGAATAAGCGGAAGAAGGGCGCGAAGGTAGCCAGGAAGCCGCCATTGTGGGCAGAGCCGCCACCGCCCAGGGGGCGGGGCCTGAGCGCTGCCGCAACCCCCGGGTCCTAAAGCCGCCGCCGGCGACTCCAGTGCTTCCCGGCGCCCCCCAGTGCCCTCCCAGTATCCCCTAGGACCCTCCCAGGGCCTCACACCATGCTCCTGGTATCTCCCAGGACACCCCCAACGTCCCCAGTATCTCCCAGGACCCCCCCAGTATCTCCCAGGGCCCCTCCCGTTCCCCCAGTATCTTCCAGCTGCTTTCCAGTACCTCATGGGACCCCCCAGCGCCCCCAAGTACGTCCCTCGCTCCTCCCAGTTCCGCCCAGTGCCATGAAAGATCTCCCCAGTACCGTCCCAGCGCCCCCCCAGTATCTTCCAGGGCCTCCCCAGTGCCCTCCCAGTATGCCCCACCACCCCAGGAACTCACACACACTGGGGGGTCCGGTCTGGGGGTTGCAGCCCCCCCTGTATTTGTATCTGTACAGTTCGCGGGGGGGCTGGGACACCGGGGGACAGGGGGGACTTGGGGGCCCAGGGTGGCTCTGGTGGTCCCTGGGGGCACAGTCGGGGGGTCCCTGGTGGTCCCGGAGGGGCCTTTGGGGGCGTCCATTAGTCCCAGGAGGTTCTGGGGGGTCCCCAGGGGTCCTGGGGGGGGGGGCGTGGGGTGGTCCCAAGGGGGGGTCCTGGAGGGTCCCCAGGGGGATCTGAGGGGTTCCCAGCAGTCCTGGGGGGTCTCGGGAGGGACCCCAGTGGTCCCGGGGGGGGACGTTGGCAGTCGGGGGGGGGGGGGGGGGCCTGATGTTCCCGGGGGGGTGGGGGGGGGGGGGGGGGCGGAATTGGGGTTCCCCATGGGGTCCCTGGGGGTCCCAGATGTCGAGGGGGGGAGGGGGGGGGGGGCTTCACCCCTGGATCTCCCCCCGGGCCCCTGGGGCGGGGGTGGTACCAGTAGCCCCGTACCCTTGCGGGGGTCCCCCCGGGGGTCCCCCCCCCCCGGCGCCTCCCCCGGCATCGTAGCCCTCCCCCTCGTCGTCCTCTTCGTCGCTGTCCCCGCCCCTCGGCGCCAGAGGCTCCGCCTCCTCCCGCGGAGGCTCCGCCCACTCCTGCGGCTCCCCCGACGCGAAGGCCCCATAGAAGATGACGCCCGCGTAGTGCACGAGCGCCGCGATCAGGAACACCCACTGCCACTCCTCCCGCGTCTGCCAATCGGCACGCGAGACACGGCGCCGCAGCCAATCAGCGGGGGGGGAAAGGGGGGGGGGGCGCGCCACGGGGAAAGGGGCGGGGCCAAGGGGAAGGGGGCGGGGCCATTAGGGAAAGGGGGCGGGCGATGAGGGGGGCGTGGCCAAAGGGAAGGAGCAGAGGGAATGAACAAGGGGTGGTGCCAAGGAGAAAGGGGGCGGAGGCAATGGGGACGGGGGTGGGGCCAAGGGGAAAGGGGGCGGGCCAATGCAGAGTGCCACCCCCCCAGTCTCCATTGCACCCCAACCCCCCCTCGTTCCCCCCATGCCCCTCCCCACCCCCCTGTGCCCCCCCACCTTGTGCCGCGTGAGCGCCCCCACGATGAGCGGGCACACCATGCCCGAGAGTGTGCCCACGCCGTTGGAGAGCCCCATGAGCACGCTGGCGTAGCGCGGCGCGATGTCCAGGTGGTTCACGTTGAACCCTGGGGGAACCGAGGGGGTCATCGGGACTGGGGGGCACTAGGACGTACTGGGGGGCTGATTGTGGCAGCTCCAGGTGTCCCCCCCGTGCCCCCCCCCGGTGCCCACCGGAGATGGCGAAGCCGCTGAAGCCGACGGCGAGGACGAGGAAGGAGATGGCGACGGCGCGGGAGCGCGAGTACCCGACCACGAGCAGCAGCGTCGCCTCCATCCCGAACCCTGCGGGACCGACACCCCCATTGCCCCCAGGGCCCCTCCCAGTAGCACCAGTTGCACCCAGGACCCCTCCCAGTTGCCCTCAGCCCCTCTCCAATTGCCCCCAGGACTCCCTCATTATCCCCAGCCCCCTCCCAGTTGCCCCAGTTGCCCTGCTGGGTCTACCAGTCTCCCCAGTCTCCCCAGGTGCCCTGCTCGGTCTCCCAGTCTCCCCAGTTGCCCCAGTCGCCCCAGTCTCTCTCCCAGTCTCCCCAGTCTCCCCGGTCGCTCACCGCCGCAGTTCATCATCTTGCGCACGTTGGTGGTCGACATCAGCCCCCGCGAGCGCAGGAAATCCGCGATTTGGCCCCCGATTGGCACCACGATCGTCATCACCAGGTGCGGCAGCGCCGAGAGCAGCCCCACCTGCGGCAGCGGTACTGGGGGCACTGGGAACGGGGGGGCACTGGGGGCACTGGGAGCGGGGGGGGCACTGGGGGCACTGGGAGTGGGGTGGGCGGGCACTGGGGGCACTGGGAACGGGGGGGGCACTGGGGGCACTGGAACGGGGGGGGCACTGGGAGCGGGGTGGGCAGGCACTGGGAGCAGGGGGGGAGCACTGGCAGCGGGGAGGGTGGCACTGGGGGGTGACACTGGGGGCACTGGGGGGGTGGCACTGGGGGCACTGGGAACGGGGGGCACCTTGCTGATCTCGAAGCCGAACACCTCCTCGAAGTAGGCGGGCTGGCTGATGAGCAGCAGGTAGAAGGTCCAACTGCGGCAGAAGTTGGCGACGATGATGGCGTACACGGGCAGCGACGTGAAGAACCGGCGCCAGGGCGTGGCCAGCTGCGGGGGCAGGGCCGCGGGCACCGCTGACTCCCGACCTCCGACCCCGGCTGCGAGCTCTGACCACGGCCCTGACCCCAACTGCGACCTCTGAGCCCTGACCCTGTGACCTCTGACCCCAGCTGTGACCCCGTGATCTCTGACCCCAGCCCTGACCCCAACTGCGACCTCTGAGCCGTGACCCTGTGACCTCTGACCCCAGCTGTGACCCTGTGACCTCTGACCCCAGCCGTGACCCCAACCACAACCCCAGGCCACAACCCTGACCTCTGACCCCAACTCTGATCCCAGTCGTGACCTCGGACCCCGCACTGACCCCATCTATGACCCCAATGACCCCGCCCCCTCCCTGACCCCACCCTCATTGGCCCCTCCCCTTTCTAGCCCCACCCCTCCTTGGACCCTCCCCCTCCCCTCAGCTCCTCCCCCTTCCCCCATTTTTGACCCCTCCCCTCCCCTTTGCCCCTCCCCCTCATTTGCTCCTCCCCCTCTGCTCTCACCTGCCCCTCCCCCCCCAGCAGGGGGTGCCCCTGCCCCTCCCCCACCAGCAGGGGGTTGCTGCCCACGCTCTCCCCCCCCCCCCACAGGGGGTGCCCCCGCCCCTCCCCCCACCAGCAGGGGGTTGCTGCCCCCGCCCCTCCCCCACAAGCAGGGGGTGCCCCTGCCCCTCCCCACCAGCAGGGGGTGCCCCCACCCCTCCCCCACCAGCAGGGGGTTGCTGCCCGCGCTCTCCCCCGATGCTCTCCTCGATGTATTTCCGCTCCTCGGGGGAGATGGTCGGGTGCCGCGCGGGTCGGGTGCCGCGCGGGGCTCTCGTACGACACCAACACCCAGAACAGGTACCAGCAGAGCCCGAAGCTGCCTGCGGGCGGCACCGTGCCCCCAGGGTCACCCAGTGCCTCCCAGTATCACCCAGTGCCCCCGGGGTCACCCCAGTGCCCACCCTGTGCCCCCCCAGTGCCCCCCAGTATCATCTCATGCCCCCAGTATCACCCAGTGCCCCCGGGGTCACCCAGTGCCCCCCAGTATCACCCAGTGCCCCCCCAGTGCCCCCCCAGTATCACCTCATGCCCCCCAGTATCACCCAGTGCCCACCTAGCGCCCGCAGTGTCACCCTGTGCCCCCCCAGTGCCCCCCCGTGCCCCCGCTGACCGTAGACGTAGAACACGGAGCTCCACCCCGTGTACTGCACGAGGACGCCCGCGAGCGGCATCGCCACCACCGCGCCCGCGTAGGAGCCTGGGGGGGGGCAAGGGGGGAGTAAGGGGGGGAGGGGCTGCCCCTCCCCCACAGCCACACCCAACCCCCCACCGCATCCCCTCCCCCTCTGCCCCTCCTCCCCCTTCCCTCCCCCCTGCCCCCCTCACCCCCCCCCCCCCAGTACCACAGAAGGCCGTGGTGGCCAAGCGGCTCCTCTCGAGGGGGGGGGGCCCATTTGCTCCAGATCCCGTGGCACGCGGGGTACGTCACGCCCTGCGGGGGAGGGGGCACTGGGAGGTAGTGGGGGGCACTGGGAGCAACCTTGGAGACACTGGGGGGCACTGGGAGCAACTTTGGAGGCACTGGGGGGCACTGGGAGGTACTGGGGGGCACTGGGAGCAACCTTGGAGACACTGGGGGGCACTGGGAGGAACCGTAGAGGCACTGGGGGGCACTGGGAGCAACAGTGGAGGCACTAGGAGGTACTGGGGGGGCACAGGCGGACACTGTGGGGCACAGGTGAGCACGGGGGGCCACTGGGAGGACACTGGGGGGCACTGGGGGACACGGGGGGGGCACGGGCACCCCTCACCTCCACCAGCCCCTGCAGGACGCGCACGGTGATGACGCAGCCGACGTGCGTCCGCGCGGCCGAGGGGATCAACATGTTCAGCAGCGACGTCGACACGATGGCCAGGCCGAACACCCTGGGGGGGCGTGGGGGGCGTGAGGGGGGGGAGGGGCGTGAGGGTGGAGGGAGGGGCGTGAGGGGGGAGAGAGGGGTGTGGAGGGGGGGAGGGAAGGGCATGGGGGGAGGGGCATGAGGGGATGTGGAAGAGGGGAGGTGCTGGGATTGGTGCCCCTCACCTCCCTCCTCCCCCAGCTCCTCCCCCCTCCCCCCCCACCCCTCCCCCACCTGTTGGCTGCGAATTTCTGGGCGATGAAGCCCCCCGGGATCTGGGTCACGATGTACCCCCAGAAGAAGGAGCCATGAATCATCCCCACCGTCTCGGGGGTCCCAATTGAACTGGGGACGCTGGGGGGGGAGGGGGTCAGCATGGCCAGGACCCCCCCAGCCTCTCCATCCCTGACCGCCCCTCCCCCCTGTGACCCAGTGACCCCCTGCCCACCCTCCCCAACCCCCCCTCATTGCCCCCTAGTGCCCCCCCAAATGTCCCCAGCCCCCCTCTGCACCACTGATCACTCAACCCCCCCTCCTCCCCCACCCATTGCCCCTCCCTCCCCCCTTCCCCCCCGCCCCCCCCATTGCCCCTCCCTCCCCCTTCCCCCCCCCGCCCTCCCCACCCCCCATGTACCTCCCCATTGCCCCCCCTGTCCCCCCACCACCTGTGCCCCCCCCCCCCTCCCCACTGCCCCCCCCGTGCCCCCCCCCGCACCTGCCCGTGGGCGCCGTTGACCATGCTGACCACGGCCACCCCCAGGTTGCAGCGGATGCCGAAGCTGATGCAGAAGCCGATGGCGCAGAGGATGGCGATGCCGTAGCGGCGGGGGAGCCCGCAGCACGTGCAGTCCAGCACGGGGGGGGCGCGGGGGGTCCCCCCCCCACAGAGGATGCCCCCCCCCCCCGGGCCCAGCTCCAGCCCCTCCGCATCGTCCTGGCGCCGCTCCAGCAGCCTGCGAGAAACACGGGGGGGGCGGGGGGATGGGGGTGGGGGGCTCCCCATGGCCTGGAGCCCCCCCAGAACCCTGGGTGCTCCCAATCCATACCCAGAGACCCCCTCCAATCCCCTGCCCCCCCCACCCCCCCCAGCATGGAGACCCCCCCACATCCCACAGCCCCCTCCAACCCCCTGACCCCCCCCCCCCAGCATGGCGACCCCCTCACATCCCACGGCCCCCTCCAACCCCAAGCCACCCCCATCTCTAGCAGTCTAGACTCCCCCCCCCGGCCCCCTGCCCCCCCCCCCCAACTGAACATCCCCCATGACCCAAACCCCCCCCCCCCAGCCCCACACCCTCCCTGTCTTGGACCCCCCCCATCCCTAGCGCCCCTCGTGGCCCAGAGCCCCCCCAGATCCCGTGGGGGAGGGCCCCCCCCTCCCCAATCCCTGGTGTCCCCGTGTCCGTCCCCCCTGTGTCCCTGTGTCCCCCCAAGGCCCCCCCGCGCAGCTGCAGATTAAAGAGCTCTAAATCCCCCGTCTGAGCCCCCGGAACCGGGGGGGGGGGCAAAATGGGGGGGGGACAGAGATAAGGGGGGGGGACAGGGGATGAGGCCACACGCTTGTGGCAGCCATACACAAAAGGGGATACCACCACACCCCCCCCCCCAAATTAGGGGGGGGGCACACGTGTGTGCAATTCCCTGGCTGCCCCCCCCATGTGCCCCCCCCCCCCCCCCGCCTATGACCCAGGGAGGTGGATGGGAAGCAGCTGGGGGGGGGCGGGGCGATGGGGAGCAAGCGCGTGGACACCCCCCCACCTCAAAACCTGCGGCCTTCACACCGCTCCCCCCCCAGCCCGGACCCCCAAGACCCCCCTGGAACGAGAGAGATGAGACAGACCTCTCCCCCAACCGAGTCTGGGTCCCCCAGCTCCACCAGTGCCCCCACCCCCCCAAACCCCTGGGTGTCTCCCCTTCCCCCCCAGGTGCCAGGGACCTCCTGTATGAGACCCTCACCCCCCCCACGTCCCCTCTGAACCCCTGGATCCTGTCCAACACCTGGATTTGTGCCCCCCCCCCAAACACCAGGGTTCACCTAGGACGTGAGTGACCCCCCCCAAACACCAAAGTCCCCCTCCCCGATACCCAGCCCCCTCCCCGCCCCCCTAGAACACCTGGCCCCCCCCAGTGTGAGGTTTCTGGCCCCCGCCAGGTGTGTTGCCCCCCCCCAAAGTGGGGGTCCCCACTCACCGTGCAGCCGGCCCAGCGCGGCCCCCACCTGCCGCCGGAATTCCTCCTTGTTGAACTCCATGGCGGCTCAGGGCACCATGGTCCGGGGGGGGGCCGGGGGCCGCCCCAAATCGGGACACCCCCCCTCCCCCAAAGCGGGGAGTCCTGGACGCCTGGGGGCCCCCCCCGGACGCCTGGGTCCCCCGCTCTCCTCCCGGACGCCTGGGTCCTCTCGGAGCACACCGCCCCCCCCCCGCCTCCCCCCCACTGCCCCCCCCCCATCCGCCAGCAGCTCAGCGCTAAATCCCCCCCCCAGCGTAGGCAAAGCCCCCCCCCCTGCAGAGCCCCCCCCCGCCACCTGGCGGGGCAGGCTCTGCCTACGCAGGGGGGACATCCGGGCATCTGGGCTGGCGCACACGCACAGACAGGCGTGAACACATGTGAACTGGGGGGGCGGGGGGGGGCACGCTTTATTGATGGGTTTTGTACATAAAAAATAGGGGGGGGGGGGGGGGCTGAAGGGGGGGGAGACGCTTTGGGGGGGGAGCAGGAAATAGGGGGGCTCTGGGGGGAGGGGGGCTCCTGGGAGGAAAAGGGTCCCGGGGGGGGGAGATGGGACCCTGGGGGGGGTGGGGGTGCTCCATGGGGGGGGCTCCCCCACCTGGGTCACACCTGCAGCGGCATCGTCACCGTAAGCACCTGTGGGGAGGGATCAAAGGTCAGAGGTGAGGGATCACCCCAGGGTGTGACAGGGGATGGTGCCCTGCGGTTACCATGGTTACCTTGGTGCCCCCGGTGGAAGCAGGCATGGCAGCGAGCAGGGTCGGGGGAGAGGGGAAGCCCCAGTGCCAGGAGGGGGGGCGCACCCCCCTGTCCCCCCCAGCAGCAGCCGCTCCTCGCTCACCTCCAACTGCAGCGACCCCGCCCCCACCTGGTGCAGAGAGCAGGGGTCAAAGGTCAGAGGGGTCAAAGGTCAGGTGGCTCCTCCCCCCCAACCTCACACACAGGGGCCCCCCAGCATCAGGCTGAGCCTCCCATATCCCCCCAGCGACCCCCCATAGCCGCCCCCCCAGCGCCCCCCCCCATAGAGACCCCCATAGCCACCCCAGCAACACCCCCAGCCCCATAGAGACCCCCATAACTGCCCCCCCAGCCCCCCAGCGCCCCCCCCATAGAGACCCCCATAGCCACCCCAGCAACACCCCCAGCCCATAGAGACCCCCATAACTGCCCCCCAGCCCCCCAGCGACCCCCCACCCTCATAGAGACCCCCATAGACGCCCCCCCAGCCCCCCAGCGGCCCCCCACCCTCATAGAGAGACCCCCATAGCCGCCCCCCAGTGGCCCCTGAACCCCCAGAGACCCCCATAGCTGCCCCCCAGCCCCCCAGTGATCCCCCACCCCCATAGCCACCCCTAGCGACACCCCCAATTCCCCCTCAGCACCACAGCAGCCCCCCCAGTCCCAGAGACCCCCCCCCAGCCCCATGGGACCCCCACCACTCACAACGTGGGGCAGGAGGATCCGTGCCTGCAGCACCTCCGGCTGCTCGGCGAGGGCTCGGCCACCACCACGAACTGGGGGGGTCCTGGGGGGCTGTGGGGGAAGGCACAGCTCAGGTGTGGGGGGGTCCCAGAGCGGGGTGGGGAGTCCTGACCCCACTCAGCCCACGGCTCCTACCTGGGGGGCAGCGGTGGCTCCTGAGGGGGCCTGTGGGGGATAGAGAAGGTTAAGGGGGGGTGGGTGTCAGGGGGTGCCCCCGGGAGGGGCTCTGGGGGGGCCCCTCTCACCCCTCAAGCTCCTGGATGCGGGGCTGGGGGGCGCGTCCGGATGTTTTGGGATGCGATGGAGCCCAGGAATTTGCGGTTCCGCAGCACCCGCCAGTCTGAGGGGGGGGAGGGGGAGGCACAGAGGAGGGCAGGGGGGTCACGATCCCCCCACAACCCTCCCCCAGTTTATCTTAGTGGCACAGGGATCTTTGCTGGCGCCCAGTTTACTCCAGTGATCACCCTGCACCCCCCAGTTCCCAGTCCCCACTCCCACCCCAGTTCCCCCCCAGCTCCCCATTCCCAGTTTTCCACCTCTGCCCCCTCCCAGCCCCTCCCATTCCCTGCTCACACCCCCTCGTGCTCCCCAATTCCCAAAGCCCCATCCCCCCAGTCTCTCCAGTCCCCTTCGTTCCCCTTCCCAGACCCCTCACTCACTCCAGCTCCCCCCATTCACCACCACCCCCAATCCCCTCCCAGCCCCCACATTCCCCTTCCCCCCTGCCCCCCCAGACCCCCATTTCCCCCCCCCACTCCTCACCGCTCAGATCCAGCTCTACGCCGTATTTGTCTGCCAATCCCTCCATCGCCACCGTCAGGAAAAACTCCAGATACAGGGGGTCACTCTGGGGGGGAGCAAGGAGGGGTCAGGGACCCCCCCACTTCCCCTTCAAGCCCCCCCCCAAATCCACCCTCCCCTCACCTGGAGAGTGCGGAAGAACCCCGAGTTCACCACCACGTCGTAGGCGGTGCAGCCCTGGCCACCTGGAAGTGAAGGGGGGTGGGGGTCACAGGGGCGGGGAGGGGTCGGAGGGGGTGTCAGGGTGGTGGGGAGGGGTCGGGGGGGGGGTCAGAGCAGTTTGGGGGGCTCAAAGGAGCAGTTGGGGGGAGCAGGAGGGGACCTGGGGGTTCAAAGGAGCACGGAGGGGCTCAAAGGGGGAGCTGAGGGAGTCAAGGGGGAGGTGGGGAAACTGAGGGTCGTGGGCTCCAAGTGGGGTCTGGGGGGACTGTTTTTGGGGGGGTCAAGGCAGTTGAGAGAGAGCTTGGGGGGGGGGTGGTGTCAGAAAAAGGCTGGGAGCTCATGCAGGTCAAGAGGGGGATGGGGAGGGGTCAGGAGGACTCACAGTGGGAATCTGGGAGGGGGAGCAAATGGGAGTCGGGGGCCTGGGTGGTTGAGGGGGGGCTCAAAGTGGGGTTTGGGGGCTCAAGGGAGCATTTTGGGGAGCTTGGAGATGGGCGCTGAGGGTTTGGGGGGTCACGGTGTTTGTAGGAGGTCGGGGGGTTATTTGGGGGAATCAGGGGAACCTGGGGGTTTTTGGGGGGAGATCTCTTACTGCGGTCGAGCTCGGCGTGGGGCTCCCCCAGGCTCATGGGGATGCGGAAGTCGGCAGCGGCGGCGGGGGGGGGCGCAGAGAAGGCGCCGCAGCCCAGGGGGGGACAGCGGGGGCGGCGCAGGCACCTCTCGCGAGTGGCAGACGTTGATGAAGACTTTGGCCCCCCCCTGCCCGGGTCTTCACGCAGAGCCCTGGGGCGGGGGAGAAGGTCAGGGGGCTGCAGGCCCCTCCCTCGAACCCCCAACCCCCCCTAAACCCTTCCCCCTACCTGGTTGAGGGGTGACAGCGCGGGGGGGGCCGGAGAGGGGGCGCTCCTTATCCTCTTGGGTTGCCTGCGGGGAGGGAGAGCGACAGGGTCGGTCTGCATGGAGACCCCTCCTCCCCGGGACCCCCTCTGCCTCAGGATCCCCCTCCCCCTCCCTGGGACCCCCCCTGCCTCTGTCCCCCCCCCCCGTGCCCCCACCTGCAACAGGAGCCGCTGTAGCGCCTCTTCCTCCTCCTCCTCGGCCTCCAGCTCTGCGAGAGCAGCGAGGGGTCCGCGGGGGCCGCCATGGGCTGGGGGGGGGAACGGGGAGGAACGGGAGGAATCAGGGGAGCCCGAAGCCCCCCCGGGCCCCTCCCAGCACAAAGAACCCCCCTGAGACGTCTCGGACCCCCCGGAGTCCCCCCTCCCACAGAGACCCCCCAGCGCCCCCCGACCCCCCTCGGAGCCTCCCCACATCCCCCCTAAGCCCCCCCATTTCCCTCCCAGCCCCCCTCAGAGCCCGCGAGACCCCCAGAGCCCCCCCACTTCCCTCCTGCCTCTCTCAGAGCATCCCCAGCCCTCTCAGAGCCACTCAGGCCCCCCCCCGGACACCCCCAGCGCCGCCTCCAGCGCACTCAGAGCCCCCCAGACACCCCCAACCCCCCGGTGCCACCACCGCTCCCCCACCGCGCTTCCGCTTCCGGTGGCCCCGCCCCCTCTGGCCCCGCCCCTGCTCTGACCCCGCCCCTGCTCTGGCCCCGCCCCCGCCCCCGCCCCCCGCTCTGGTCACGCCCCCGCTCTGGCCCCGCCCCCGTTTTGGCCCCGCCCCCAGGTCCCTCTCGGTGGCAGCGATGGCGGCGCTGGGCCCCCCCCCGGTGCCCGAGATCTTCAACAGCGCAGAGGAGGGGCCGAGGCCCGGGGGGGCCGAGTCGGGGGAGGTGGGGAGGGGCTGGGGGACCCCCAGGAGGGGACACCGGGAGGGTCCCTTAGGGGGAATCTTGGGGGCTCCTGAGGGAACGGGGGCGGGGCAGGGGGTGTCCTGGTGGGCGGCTCTGGGGGTCTGGGGGGGCTCTGGAGTGTTTTGGGGGTCCCCAGGGGGTTGTGTTGGAGGCGCTTGAGGGGCTGTAGGGGCTCCTGGGAGGGGTCCGGGGGGGCTGCGGGCCATGGTAGGCTCTGGGGGGGGGGGGCGCGATGGGACCACGCGGGGGTCATGAGGGGGCAAACGGGGCTGGGCCTGGGGGGACATTGGGGTCAGGGTGGGGCCTGGACGCCTGGGTCCTCGGGGGGCGGGGAGGGCCCAGACACTTGGGTGTTCCCCCCCCTCTTTGGGCTGAAGGTTCGGGGGGGGGGGGGGGGGGAGCGAAGGTCGGGTGTGTGTGGGGAGGGGCTGCAGCACGTGCTGCCACAGCCTTGAGGGGACCCCGCCCCCCCCCCCTCCCCCCGCTCCAGCTCGGGGGGGGAACCCAAGGGTCCGGTTGCCCCCCAGGCGTGGCTGGAGGCCCCACGGCCGGGCCCTGGGCCACTTTGTGGCAGGGACGTGGCTGAAGCCGCCAGGACGGGGGACGCTGGAGTGCCGAGAGGCTGCCACAGGTATGGGGGGGGAGGTTTAGTCACAAGTTAAAGGTCAGGGGTCAAAGGTCAGGGATCATGGCCGTCCTGTCCCCCTCCTCCAGGGCGGCTGCTGACGACAGTGGCGCGAGGGGACGAGGCGGAGCTGGCGGCGGCCGTGGAGGCGGCAGCGGCGGCAGCGGCGAAGTGGAGGCGGCTGGGGGGTGCTCAGCGGGCTCAGCACCTGCAGCGGTGAGAGCCCTGACCCCTGACCCTGGGGGGCTTCCCGCGCCCCCTGTGCCCTCAGAGCCTTTCCTGTGATCCCATACCCCCCCCCCCGTGACCCTATGTGACCCCTTGACCTCCCGTGACCCCAGGCCCCTGTGACCCTGAGACCTCCTCCTGCTTCCCCTGCCCCCTCGGGACCCCGGGCTCCCCCAGCCCCCCCCTCCAACGTCCCCCCAACTCCCCTGCCCCCCCCCGAGCCCGTGAACTCTCCCTCCCCGCCACCCCCCCACTGTCCACCAATGTCCCCGTGCCCCCCGCCCCCGCAGGCTGGCGGCGGTGCTGGAGGGGGGGGCTGCGGGGCTGGGGGGCCGTGGCTGCTCTCGGGGAGGGGCGGCCGCTGGCCCAGACCCTTGGCCCCGACCTGGAGCTGGGGCTGCGGCTGCTGCGGGGCGGCGGCGGGGGGGGGCCCAGCTCGGCCCCCCCGACCTGACTGACTGGGTCCCACTGGGTGAGTGTCCCCCCCAGGCCCCCCACGGACCCCCGGAGCCCCCCAGGCCCCCCCTGACCCCCACACCTTGCTGTCCCCAGGGGTGGTGGCCCTCGTCCTGTCGGGTCCCTGCTCGCTGGCTGTGCTGCTCTGGAAACTGGGAGCCGTCCTGGCCATGGGTGAGGGGAAGTCGTGGTCCTGGGGGCACGGGGGTGTCCCAAGGGTGGGGAGGGGTCCCACTCATCTCGGGGTGGGGGGGGAGCACACACAGGTGTCCGGTTTGGGGGACCCAGGATGCGTCCAGGTGGGAGAACAGGGCCACAGGGGGGGGGGCTGAAGTGGGGCGCTATGGGGGACGTGGGGGGATGAGGGGGTCACCTGGGGGGACCCAGGCATCTGAGGGGGACCGAGGCATTGAGGGGGGACCCAGAAGTTGCTGGGGAGGGGACCCAGGGACCCGAGCAGGGTTTTGAGGGCCCCTGTGGACCCCGATTCTGCCCCCCCGCCAGGGGAACGCGGCGCTGCTGCTGCCCCCGGCCGAGGCTGCGCTGCCCTCGCTGCTGCTGGGGGAGCTCAGCGGGGAGGGGGGGGCGCTGCCCCCCGGGTTGCTCAACGTGGTGACTGGGACCCCCACCCTGCGTCGCGGCCACCCCGGCATCGCCGCTGTCACCTTCCTGGGTGCCCACCAGGTACGGGGGGGGACTCTGCCCCAGTGCAGGGGGACAGAGATGGCTGGGGGGGTCACTGCGTCTCTGCACGGGGACGGCAGGACCAGGGGGTCCTCGTGTGTGTGTGCCCCCCTCCCCCCCATGCAGGATGCAACGTGGGGGTCTCCGTGCCAGGGCCCACAGCTTGGGTGGGTTCAGGGGGGGCCACGTCATTGTCATCGTCCTCGACTCTGCTGACCTGGACAGCGCGGCTGCCGCCATCGCTGGCAGTGTGGGGACCCCCCCAGCCCTGGTGAGTGGGGGGAGGCAAAGGGGTTCTTGAAGGGGGTCTGGGAGCATCTTGGGGGGACTCTGACACTGCCCCCTCCCCCTGTATCCCCAGTTGCTGAGGAGGGGCCTAAGGGGGGGCTGGGGGCACGCTGGGGGCTCCTTGACTCCCCCCCCACCCCTCCCATCGTGTCCCTAGTCCCCAGGGGGGGGCTGCGTGGTGCTGGTGCAGGAGACGGTGCTGGCGTCGCTGGGACAGCGGCTCTGGGCCCGGCTGGGGGGGCTGCGCGTTGGGGACCCCCTGGACCCCAGCACCCAGGTGGGGCCTCTGGTCCCCACGGCTGCTTCCCACCCTGAGGAGCTGGTGCAGGCGGCGAGGGAGGAGGGCGCTGAGGTGAGGGGGTATGGGGGTGGCGATGAGGGGACATGGGGGGGGCATGGGGGCTGGGGGGCCGTGGGGCCGTGAGAGCTGGGAGGCCATGGGGGCTGAGGTGAGGGGATGCGGGGGATCATGGGGGGCTGTGGGGGGAACATGGGGATGTTGGGAGGGGGACATTGTGGGCACAGAGGGGACGTGGAGAGGCTGAAGTGAGGGGGTACAGGGAGAGAGGAGGGGGCGGGGAGGGACACGACATCTGGTACGGGGGGGGAGGGGGGGGGCGCCATGAGTTCTGGTGGGTGATGCCCAAGGGGGTCAGGGGGTGCCTGAGGGGGTCAGGGGGTATCCTTGAGGGGGTCCTGGGAGGTTGGGGGACACTCATGGGGTTCCCGGAGCAGGGGTTGCTCAGGGGAACCTGAACACTGGGCTCCTTCGCCCCCTCCCCAGGTTTTTCAGCTGCCGGTGCCCCTGCCCCCAGGGGGGCGCTTTTACCCCCCCAGCCTGATCACGGGGGTCGCCCCCACCTCCCGCTGTGTTCGGGAGCTGGTGAGTGCGGAGGGGGGGGATGTGCAAAGTGGGGAGCGGATGGCACAAACAGCTGAGGGGGGGCAGGGAGGGGGGGGGAATGAGGCGGGGGGGCAATGGTGGGAACAGTTGTGGGGGGCAGTCCCCCAGTTTTGGGGAGGGCTGGGGGGGGGGGGAGCAGTTGGGGGGCCCAGTTTTGAACGGGGGGGGTGGGTGAAGGGAGTTTTGAACGGGGGGGTGGGTGAAGGGAGCAGTTGGGGTTCCCAGTTTGGGGTCACCTGATGCCCCCATCCCCCTCCCCAGGCACCAGGACCTGTGCTGCCCCTGCTCCCGTCCGCTCCCCCTCGGACGCCGTCGCCGTGGCCTCGGCGCTGCCCCACGTCGCTGCTGCCGCCATCTGGGCCCAGGACATCACCGTGGCACTGGACACGGCTGACAGGTGACCTTGACCCTTCTCCTCAACCCTGTGACCCCCTGCCCTTTGACCTTTGACCCCCAACCCCGTAGGCTGCCCGTGGGACTCGTGTGGGTCAACGACCTCAACCTGGGGGACCCAACTGGTGGCAGCAACGGCCTCGAGGTGAGCGGGAGGATGGGGGGGCTCTGGGGGGGGTGTCTCAGGGAGTCCCAGTGAGGCTGAACTGGGAGCCCGGCAGTGGCTTAGGGGGGGAGGTTCTCCCTGTGGGGGTCCTGGGTGCTTTGTGGGTCGCACGGGGGGGCGGGGGTCTGTGTGCTGATGCTGATGGGGCTGTGCTTCCCCCTCAGGCATTGCGGGAGTTTGGGCGCCCCCCCTTGGGAGCCCCCCCTGGGGCCGATGGACGCCTCTGAGCCCCCCCTGAACCAGGGGGCTCAGGTAATGCTCCCCCCAAACCCTACCCTGTGCAGCTCCAGGCCCCCCTTCCCCTCAGTGAACACTGACCCCTGACCCTGCACCTCCCCAGCTCAGAGCCAGTCCTGGGGGGGCCCGCGGTGACCCCCGACTCCACTGACATCGCTGCAGCCGTGGAGGGCGCCCGGCGGGGGGGCCCTGGGGTGAGGGGGGATGGGCTTCGGATGGAGGGGGGCGGGGGGGGGGGGCAGGGGACTGAGCCTGGGCGAGGCCAGGAAGGGCTGTGTCCCTGCTGGTGGGGTGGGGGGGTCCTGGAGTGAGGGGGAGGGACGGTGTCGGAGTGGCTCTGTTGCAGGGTGTTCAAGGGGGGCCCCGGGTCTCTGCTGGGGGGGGGAGGTCCTGGGTTGAGGGAGGTGGCTCTGCTGGGAGGGGGGGGCTGGAGCACACTGGGTTTGGGGGGGCGGAGAGGCTTTGCTGAGTGTGGGTTGAGGGATCGAGGGGTCCAGGTCCCCGTGGGGGGGCTCCGGGTCCCTGGGGGAGGGTGGTCCAGGTCCCTGGTGCTCCCCCCTCCCCTGCAGGTGGGGGCGTCTCCCCAGTGTCAGCGCGGGCCCGAGTGCTGCGAGGGGCAGCGGCGGCGCTGGGAGGGGCTGGGGCATCGAGCCCCCCCCTCAGGGATGGGGGACAGTGGAGCTCCGCGCAGCTGCAGGAGGCGCTGCTGCGCTGGGCGGCGCGCGCAGAGTTGAAGGGCGGGGCAGTACAGGTGGGCGGGGACTGAACGGGGAGGGCGGGGCCTGAATGGGAGGGTGGGGCCTGAACGGGAGGGCAGGGTCTGAAAGGGGCGTGGCTGGGTAGGAGGGGTGAAGGCCTAGAATGGAAAGGAGGGGCGTGGCCATAAGGGGGCAGGGTGGGCATCGGGGGTGGGATTGCCCAGAAGGGGCGTGGCCAGGCAGCAGGGTGGGTGTGGCCAGAATGGGGTGGGGTTGACCACAAGGGGCGTGGCCAGGCAGCAGGGTGGGTGTGGCCATCGGGGGCGTGGCCATGGAGAAGGCTGGGGTGAAACATCAGGGTGGGGGCAGGAGGGGAGGGTTGATGGGTGTGGCCAGTGGGGGCGTGGCTAACGGGATCCCACAGGAGCTGCCCGGGGGGCGGGCACTGCTGACCCACCGCCCGCTGGGTGTGGTGGGTGTGGCCTGGGCAGGGCCCCGCCCCCTACCCCGCGCCCTCGAGCTCCTCCCCCCCGCGCTGGCGCTCGGCAATGGAGTCGTGGTGGTGGCGCCCCCCAGCGGCCTCGGTCTCGCCCTGCGCCTGAGGCAGGTGGGGACCCCGGAATCCCTCACAGACTCCCCAGCATCCATTATTGACCCCCTGAGCCGCCCCCACCATGTGCCCCGCCGGGACTCCCCAGGGACCCTGCACGGACCCGCAGGCTCTCCCTGGGGCCACCCTGATCCCCTCAGGGTTCCCTCATGGCCACTCAGGACCCGCTCAGGACCCATCAACCCCCCTGCGAGTCCCCTGAACCCCCCAGGGATCCCTCATTGACTCCCGGGGACCCCCTGCGACTCCCCAGGACTCCCTTTGGAGTCCCCCACCCTCCCTACAACCCTGTTGGGATTACCCTCCCCCCTCGATGACGCCCCCCCTTGTCCCCAGGCGCTGGTGGCTGCCGGGCTGCCGGGGGGCGCCCTGACGGTGCTGTCGGGGGGGCCCGGGGAGGCCGGGACGGCGCTGGCGCGACAGCGCCCCGATGGGCTGTGGCTCTGCGGGGGGGGCACGGTGAGTGTGGAGGGGCTAGAGAGGGCACGGGGAGGGGGGGGTTGGCACAGGGAGACTGAGGGCCGGGGGCGCGGTGACGGGGCGCTGGGGCGGTCGGGGGTCTAGTCGGGTGCAATGAGTGATGGTGGGGCTGGGGAGGCATGGGGGGGGGTAAAGAGAGGCCGTGGTTCTGCTGCGGGGGTCCCTGTGGGAGGGGGGTTCCTCTCTACGGGGGTCCCTGCCTCCCCTCCCCATCAGCCTCTCCTGCCTCCCCAGGAGCCCAGCTGGGCTTCAGCCGGTATCGCCCAGGTCTGGGTGCCAGGGGGGATCCTGGGGGAGCCGAACCAGAACCCCCCCCCCGGCGCTGAGCGGGAGCTGGAGCTGCGCTGCACCCGCCTCCGCTGCCTCTGGCTGCCTGGGGAGGGGGCCTGAGACCACTCCCCCTCCCCCTCTGCGATTTCTGACCTGAGACTGTGACCCCAATAAACGCCCCCCCCCTCCCCGTGTCAGCGTCTCTGCTGTTCTCTAGGGGGGTGGAGGGATTTGGAGAGGGGCTTCCCGGTGCTATTGGGCGCCCCCGCGCCGTTCGCCCCGGTGGGGTCCGTGCTGGGGGAAGAGGGGGCTCCAGGACGCCCGAGTGCCTCCCCCGGACGCCCGGGTCCCGCCCCCCCCGCATCCTGGGTCGGCCCCCCCCGCCCCCGCCGCATCCTGGGTCTCGTTCGGCCCCGGCGCCGCTTTCGCTTTCGGCGGCTCCGAGCGCCCCGGGACGATCGGGGGGATCCGGGGATTCCCGGGGGGGATTCCCGGGGGGGGGCCCGGGTCCCCCCTCCCCCCCGGCCCCGCCCCCGCCCCGCCATGGGCCCGGCCCCCCCCGCCTCCGCTCTGGTAAGTGCGGCTCCCCTGGCAGCCCCTGGGCCCCCCAACCCCCCCTCCAGGTACCCCCCAAGTTCCCCCCCCCCCGCCGTGTTCCCCACCGAGTTCCTCCCCCTCCCGTTGTTTCCCAGATGACCCCCTCCAGGCCGCCCCCCCCCAGCCCGTGCTTCCCCAGGTACCCCCACCCCACAGGTACCGCCTTCATCCGGTGCCTACCCCTCCAGGCCCTCCCTCACCCCCGGTGCCCCCACAGGTGCCTCTCCTGCTCCTCCTGGCCGCGCCCCCTCCCGGCGACTGCTGCTCCTTCAACTTTAGTCCCGTCAGCAGCACCTTCAGCGCCCACCTGGACGCCCTGGTGAGACCCCCCGGGACACTCTGGGCCCCCCCCAAACACTTGACCCCCCCTTACCCACTCGGAGGGCCCAGTGAGACCCCTGGGTCATCCTCGGGAACGCCTAAACCCCTGACACACCCTCCCCCCCCTTACCCACCTGAATGACCTGGTGAGACCCCCCCCGGAACCCCCCACCCCCTCCCCCCAGGACCCCCCAAACCCCCTGACCCTCCCTCACCCACCTGGATGGCCTTGTGGGACCACCTGGGAGACTCCACCCGCCAACCTCCGGGACCCCCCCAAATGCCCTCCCCTCCTAGGGAAAGCCCCCTCTGCCCTCCCCTCGCCCCCTCCCCCAATCCCATGTATCCCCCCTCCCAGTCCCCTCGGATCCCTTTGGGCCCCCCCAATCCTGCCCCCCCCCCCCCAGGCCCCCTGGCTCATCCTGGACTACCCCGTGGCCATGCCGGGCAACCTGGAGGCGGTGAGCGAGAGCCCCCCCTCTCTCCAAACCCCTTGCCCCCCTCCAATCCTTCTGCCCCCAGAATAGCTCCCCCCTCCCGCCCATCAATGACTGTTGAGGTCCCGGGGGGGGGATTTTGGTTTTGGGACCTGGAATGGTCGAGGAAGGATCCTGGGGGTCCAGGGTAACTTGGGGGATCTGGGGTCCCTGTGAGGACTGGGGGTGTCTCTGGGGATTCAGGTAACTGCGGGTGTCCTGGGGCAGAGGGGCTCTGAGGACCCTGGAGGGGCCCTTGCGGGGACTCTGGGAGCCCAAAGTAACTGGGGGGGATACCAGGGGGGCTCTTGCGTCGCTGGGGGAGCTGGGGGGGTCGCTCTGGGCAGCCTGCAGCGGTTGGGGAGGCCTGGAGGGGGTCTCTGAGGGTCCCAGGTGGAGCTCTGGGGGTCCGAGGGGGGGAGGTCTGAGGATTTCGAACCCCCCGAGCCCCCTTGTCCCCCCAGGACAGCCGCTGCTCCGACCTGTGGGGGCTGCATTTCGGGGCAGCAGCGCTGCAGCGCATGGCGGGGGTGGCAGGGAGGGAGCTGGCCCCCCGGATCCGGGCCGTGGTCACCCACCTTGCCTTCGTGGCCGAGTGCCCCATCCACGTGAGTGGGGGCACGGGGGCGGGAGGTGGGGGGAACACGGGGGTAACTCTAGGAGTCCCGGGGGGATGGAACTCGGGGGACCCTGGTAGGGTCCCGGGTGGTCTCTGGGATCCAGGGTAACTGTGGGGGTCCCGAGGTGGAGGGGAATCTGGGGAATCCAAGAGGGTCTGAGGGAGTCCTGTAGGGGGTTAAAGTAACTCTGGGGGTCTTGGGGTGTCTGGGGTAACTCTGGGGGTATTGAGGCGTCTCTAGGGGCCGTGCCATAGTCTGGGGGGTCCTGGGAGGTCCGAGGAGGGCTCCTGTGACCCCCGCCCACTCGCCAGGACCCCCAGGGCTGTGTCCGCCTGCAGACAGTGAACGTGTCCCAGCTGCTGGGGGCCCTCGTGCGGCACCTGGGGGGGCTGCCGGAGCCCCCGCTCAGCTTCCCTGGCTGTGCTCGCTTGCGCTGCCGCCCAGGTACCCCCAGGACCTGCCTGGGATCCCCAAACCCACCCTGGCCTCCGGGGACCCCCATGACCCCTTTGGAACACCCTAGACCCCCAAATCCCCTCTGGGACTCCCAGGACCCCCAAACAACCCTCGGGACACCCATAAAACACCCCCCCCCAAGACCCCATAACCCACCCTGGCCCCCAGCGACCCCCCCGTTTGCAATCCCCAGGACTGTCTGGGACCCTCCTGGAAGCCCCCAGGTACCCCCAACCCCACCCAGGGACCCCCAGGATCCTTCCACCCCCACCTCAGGACTCCCAGGACCTCCTGGGATCCCCCCCTGGACTGCCAAACACCTCCAGGACCCCCAGGTATCCCCAGCCGTCCTGGGATGCCCCACCCCCAGTACCCCCAGGTGCCCTTCACCGCCCCCCTGGGGACCCCCAAAGCCCATCTGGACCACAGTGACCCCCCCCCCCCCATCTCCCCCAGGCCCTGCACTGAGCACCCTCCCAGCACAGCCTGAGGGGACTCTCAAGTCCTCTGGGATCCTTGAGAACCCTGGCCCTTCTGGGACATCTGAGACCTCTGGTGCCCCCGGAACTCCCCGGGCCAGGTTGGGCCCCCCCGAGACCCCCAGGACACCCAGGCACCACGGGCTGGTGCTGCTGGGGGGGCTTGGGGGGGCCCTGGTGCTGACAGCCGTGGCCTGGGCCCTGTGGAGACGGCCCTGCACGCAGGTGAGGGCACTGGGAGGGCACTAGGGGTACTGCAGGGGTACTGGGAGCGCTAGGAGGGCACTATGGTGTACTTCGAGCAGTGCAGGGGTACTGGGAGCCCTGGAGGGGGCAGTGGGAGCAATGGGGCTCCTGGGTGCCCCCTCCTTCTCAGCCCACCCGGCACTCACAGGGGACACCGGATTCCGAGCAGGACGGGACCTGAGTGATCGAGCGGGAGCCAGACTGGAATCGGGTACAAGGGGGGTCCCAGGGGGCTGAGGAAGGGGTCCCCATCCCCTGGGGCCTTTCCCTCCTTTCCCCCCGTCAGGGCCGGCCGGACCTGGAGGATTGGGGTGCAGAGCAGAATGGGGACCCCATGGACATCCAGAAGCCACAGGGGGACCTGGGGTGGGGGGCTGTGACAGGACCCCCCTGGAGCCATGGACAGAAGTGGGGGTCCCAGACCTCCTTGGGCCCATAAAGCTGATGCTGAGACCCTGACTCTGAACCTGGGCTGCAGGGGTGGGAGAACTGGGTTGGGCTGGGGAGAGGCAGAGGGGAGCTGGGAGGGATCTGGAGAAACTGGGATGGGCTGGGGAGAGGCAGAGGGGAGCTGGGAGGGATCTGGAGAAACTGGGATGGGCTGGCGAGAGGCAGAGGGGAGCTGGGAGGGATCTGGAGAAACTGGGATGGGCTGGCGAGAGGCAGAGGGGAGCTGGGAGGGATCTGGAGAAACTGGGATGGGCTGGGGAGAGGCAGAGGGGAGCTGGGAGGGATCTGGAGAAACTGGGATGGGCTGGCGAGAGGCAGAGGGGAGCTGGGAGGGATCTGGAGAAACTGGGATGGGCTGGGGAGAGGCACAGCAGAGCTGGGAGGGAACTGGGAGCACTGGGATGGGCTGGGGACATCACAGAAGACGCGAGAGGTGGTGCGCACCATGATTTATTGTTCTGGGGGTCTCAGAGGGGCGGGAGGCCCCGGTGCTGCAGCCAGAGCTGGAGCCACACAGCTCGGCCGTGGAGCAGGAGCCCCAGAAGCACCAGTACCGCCAGCAGCGCCTGCGCTGGGAGCCTGCCAGGAGCAACAGGGGAGCCGTGAGCCGCAGGGCTTCAGGTGCAGCCAAGCTTCCCGCCAAGCACGTCGAGCCCAGGCGGCGCTCGCTGCTCCCGGCTGTACCTCCTGCTGCGGCTTGGGCAGCACTGCAGCTCAGCTGGCTCCGTGCCGTCACCTGCCAGCGCTCCGAGCACTGCCATCTCCGTGTCCTCCTCCTCCATTTCCTGGGCAGGATGGGACAGGGGTCAGCGGCTGGGGTGCCCCTCTCGGGGATCCACGTGCCCTCATCCTTACCCAGCACGTTGCCTCGATCTCGGCGCCGAGTGGCTGTGCCAGAATGTCGTCCTCGCCGAGCGAACACTGCATGCGGCTGTGTGAGGAAGAGGAGGCGTGAGGAGGTGCCTGGGGATACAGTGTGGTATGGTCCCAGGCCAGGCCCTGTGGCAGCTTAGGGCAACGGGGAGAAGCTGTTGCCAGCAGGACAAAAGTGTGGAAGAACAGCATGGCAGCGCAGCCTGCCAGCAGAGTGTGATCTGGCTGGCATTGCATGGCACGCTGCTGGCAGCCTCGGGGCGAGGATCCCCTGACACCTATGGGCCCCCCCTCCCTCTGCCATCCCTGTTTTTCCCCCTTTCCCCACTCCTGAAGGCTTTTGGAGCCCAGCCAGCCGGAGGCCATCTGCATGGCCGGCGCTTCCGATGGCTGAGGAGCTGGAGCTGGGCTTGCATGCCAGGCGTCCCATCCACGCATCCCTCCTGGCCCAGCTGAGGCGGTGACATACGTGGCCTGGGAATCCTGCATCCGGCCCAGCTGGGCACGGATCTGCGCCGTCTCCTGCTGCAGCTCCTGTGGGAAAAGAGTTTTTCGGGCACTGTGGATGCTCCGGCACTTCCTGTGCCACTGCTGTACCTGCAGCAGCACCGGGTCCTGAGTGGCACTAAAGCAGAATCAATTTTCTGACTTCTCAGCTCAGCCTTATCTAAGGAACACCATTGTTCTGGAAGTTAACTGTGTGTCCATCTCCAGAGGGGGCAATGCTGAAAACTGATGGTTTTCACCAGCATCGTAGGGTGCAGGAAGGCCAAGGCTACACTGATTCCTATGGAAACCAGGGTTATCCTTGAGTTGGAATGCCGAGGAGTGGGATCACACCTGCAGGGAGGGCTGGGCAGGATGGGTGACCCCACACTGATCAATGGAGAATTCCATCCCATAAGCCATCACGCTCGGGATAAAAGTGGGGGTTCACAGGGTCAGACCCTTTCCTTTAGTGGCCAGCGTCCAGTGAGGATGTGTCCGTCCTTCTGCCCCTGACCTCGATCCATGCATTCTTGGATCCAGTTCCCCCTGCTGCTGAGTCCAGCCTGGGACATTTCCCCACGCCTGCCCTGCAGCGTCAGTTCTGATGTCATCAGAGGGTGGGGTGTTATTGCATAATTTGTGTATATTTTACGATTCTCTTACTAACATTCTCTTTTTATTATTCTTGTTTCTCTCAAGCTGTTTTGGTTGTAGTTTCTGACCCACAAGTCTCCCTCTCCCATTCCCTGGAGGGGGGCATTGGGATCACAATGTTCACGTTTGGCTGCCAACCTGGCCAGGAGTGGGGATAAAACGGGAAGAGCAGTGGGACTCAGCGCTGCTATGGCTGCTGGGGTGCCCACCAGGGCCAGCGATGCCATACCTGCACCTCCTGCTTGCACTCCTCCAGCGCTGCCGTCAACTCCTCCACCCGCCGCTCTGCCTGTGGAACAGGGATAGCAGTGAAGGGACATGACGCTGGGGGGCTCTGGCAGTGGTTGCCGGAGCCATGCGTGTCCTTGAGCATTGCTCACCTGGGCCAGGGACGCATCCCGGTCGGAGAGGAGCACTGCACAGTGCCGGAGCTGGGCCTGGGCAGAGGGGAGAGGCCCCATTTGCCAGGGCATGTGCCTTGGTGCAGTGGCGGAGAGGATAGGGTGGCCCCTGGGATGCTCGCTGCCAGGATGGGTGACAGATGCCTGCCTCGTTAGCGTTTAACGAAGCACCCGCCAGGCTGCATAGCTGTCGCTGCTTACCTCCAGATTTACCGTTTCCGCTGTCAGTGTCTGGATCTGCTCCCTCAGCCCACGGCCCTCAGCAAGCAGCTGCTGGTTCTGCTTGGGACAAACAGAGCTGGCATTCACCATGATGCTGGCATCACACGGGCGCAGCCACAGCAGCCCCCTGCTTCCACACCTCCTCCTGGAGGCCGTCGGCTTGTGAGTGCAGGCCCCGCTGCTCCTTTTCCTGGGGAGGGAAAGTGCAGAGCGCTGAGCCAATTGCCCGTGTGCCAGCCAGGTGCTCACCGGGAGCAGAGGCCGCATCCCTCACCAGCTGGCGCGCCTGCCGCCACAGCTCGCCATTCTCCTCTGCCAGCCCCTTTGCCAGGGCCCTCAGGTCATCCAGGTCCTCTGCAGCGGCTTTGGCCCGCTCCAGCGCCTGCTGGCTGCTGCTGGGAACAGCCAGACACCAGCTCTCCACTGCTTTCCCGGAGCCCAGCACCCCTAAGAGTACCCATTCCCAGCGGGGAAGTCCCCAGCCCCGTGCCAGTGCCACACCATCGCAGCTGGGCCTTCAGCTGCGCCACCTCCTCAGCCAGGCGGGCGTTGAGCTCCTCGGCAGACTCGGCATCGCGCTGCAGCTTGGCATTCCGGACCGCCAACTGCTCGGCACGGCTGCGCAGGCCGGCGGCTTCGGTGCTGTGGGAATGGGATGTGCGACCAGTTTGGGGATCCACTAAGGGTGAAGCCAACACCGCTGGGGACCAGGCTGGGTCCAGCACTACGTTCCTGGTGAGCCAACACTTACAGATACGCAGTGTCTGTGTCGCGGCCATCGTCCTCCAGCTGTGTGGCTGCTGTGGCTGAGAGTCCTTCTGTCTCTGCCAGACAGAGACAAGGGGATTTCGGGGCTGCACTAGGGTTGCCAGCCCTGGCCGAGCAGGCAGCAGTGCTGCTGGGGGCCAGCAAGCTCCTTCCCGATGCTGTCGGTGCATTTGTCTGCCCCTCTGCAGACCCAGGGCTGGTAGGACCTAAACAGCTTCCCCGGCGTTCAAAATTATTGGTCGCCAGCACCCATTTGCCTCCACAAGCACCGACACCAGCACAGCCGTGCACCGTCCAGGCTGCTCTCTCCGGGTGGAAGGAAGGAGGCGATGGCTGCTGAGCTCACTGTGGCTGAGCCACGCTCTCAGGGTGCAGGGGGATGCGATCATGCTTGCTGGATGTCAGCATCACTGCCTTGGCTCTGGCAACCTCACTCCAGTGGACACCACTTCCCACCTCCCTCCCCTTGGCCTTTTCCAACACCAACACCAACCTGCCAGCATGAGACTGAGGTCATCTACTGGTGTGTCCCGCTCCTCAGCGAGCCATGAGGCCCTGGGGAAATGGGAATCGTCAGCTGTGCTGGCTGGCACACAAGAAACCGCATTCTGGTGCTGGTCCGCGGCCACTGATCCGTCTTGCTGGCACGCCACGATCCACTCCCTCATGACGGTGAGGAAGGTGGGAAAATCCAGCTCCATGCCAGCCGCCTCAGGGTCCAGCATGCAGTGCAGCGCCTGCAGCTGGCCCTCCTCGCCGCTCTGCCCCGTCACCTCCTGCAGGTACCGGATCACCCGCCGCGCTGGCACCGTCCCTGCAGCACAGGCGTGGGAACATGGGGTGCGAACAGCTCCATGGAGCAGCTGGGGTGGGATTGGGAAAGGGCTGCGCTATGGGACTGTGTGAGGTGAGACGGGGTTGGTAAGAGAGCCCAAAGGCATCCCTGTCCCTGGGGCCTGAAGGTTTGTGTGGCAGCAGAGCTGGGTGGTCTGCAGGGTGAGCCCTCATGGGTGCCATGGTGCCATACGCAGGTGCTGTGACGCCGTATGTGGTTGCATGATGCTGTATGTGGGTGCTGTGATGCTGTACATAGGTGCCATAACACCGCATGTGGGTGTCATCATGCCGTACACGGGTGCCATGACACTGCATGCGAGGCTGTGCCAGCCCCTCGCTACCTGTGTGCTCTGGGTCGCAGGCGGTGAAGAGGTGGTCGAGGACGAACTGCTCCAGGCAGAGGCTCTCACCCCAGCATGCGGCCGCGCTGCCCACGGCTGCTGGGGGTACGACAGGGGAGGTCACGGAGGGCCCTATCCCCTTGTCCCTGTGTCCCTGACGCCATCACCTACTTTTCAGCGGCTCCTGCAGGGTCTCAGCCTCCTCGGAGGTGATGGTGGTGGCAACAGGGGTGCAGGGTGAGGGGGCTGGGGGCTCCTCTGCAGCCATGTTGCCACAGGGGTCTAGGAGGGGTTCTTGGGGGCAGCGCTGGGCAGAGGGGAAAAGGGGCTGGGGATGCCAATGGGGGCCTTGCGGGGCTGAGGGGGATGGGGGGGGATGGGGGGAGACTGGGGAGCCGAGAGGAAAGGAGGGGACAAAGAGGAAAAAGGGGAACAGGGGTGGAAAAGAGGGGACAGGGGATGACGGGGGTACACGAGGCCACGGCACAGCCACCGCCCTCCCCTCACGAAACTGAGGCGGAGCTGTGAGGGCGGGACGGGAGCCGTCCCCACCCAAAGCCGTGAGTTGCGGGGGCGGGAGATGTTCCCGCCCAGAGCTGTGAGGGGGGGGCGGGGCGCGAGAAGTTCCCGCCCAGAGCTGTGAGGGGTGGGGGGGTGCGTGGGACGTTCCTGCCCAGAGCTCCGTGGGGCGGGAGGCTGCGATGGCGGGGGTTGCAGCGGCGCCGTCCCCGCCCCCTGCCCCGTTCCCATCCGTTTCCCCGTTCGTTCCCGTCTCCATTCGCTCCTTCCCGCTGGTTTTATTGCCGGCAGCCCGGGGGCAGCAGCGCCCCGTGAGCCCCACTGGTGCCTCCCCGCCATTTCCCCCTCAGCGCTCCTCGTAGTCCGGGTCCAGGTTCCGCACCAGGAACATCGACAGCATCAGCAGGCAGAGCTGCGGAGGGAGCGGCTGCCCCATGGCTGCCCCACGGCAGGGCACCCCCTGACTGCCACGGGTTGCCCCCCTGACCCACAGCCCCCAAACCACCTCCCCCTTAGCCCAGCCCCACACCCTCCCTGTCACCCCACAGCCCAGCCTCATGACCCCAAATCACCCCACGGCCCCCACTCCACCCCATGGACACCCCAGAACCACGCCTATAGCCCAGCGCCAGTTCCCAAACCACCCCCCAGCCCAGCCCCACAGCTGCCCCCCAGCCCCAAACCACCCCCTGGCCCCCCCACCCCACAGCCCAGCCCCGTGGCCCACAAACCACCTCACGGCCCCCCATCCTGCTGTGAACCCCCCCAAACCACCCAATGCCATGCCACAGCCCAGCCCTGTGACTTCCAGGCCCCCAACCTGCCCCACAGCCCCCCGGCCGCCCCCCACCTCAGCCCACCCCCCAGCACCCCTGCTGCCCTCCACCTCCATGAGGCTGCAGCCCAGGCAGCCGCCCACCACAGCGAGCAGGTTCTCGGCCAGCCAGTCCCATATGCCCTCTGCACAGCCCTGCAAGAGTGGGGTGACACAGGAGCGTCCAGGCCGTGACCCCCCCAGGAGCGCCCCCACGGCTCCAGGACCTTCCTGTCCTCTCCCCAGCCCCATCTCTCACCTTGTGGAAGATCTCCTGGGGCTCAGCCGTGGGGCAGCGGCCGTGGGGCAACGCCGTGGGGCGCCCATGGGTGCTGTTGGGCTCCTGCAGGCAGGAGCAGGCAATGGCCCCAGGGGGCTCCCAGTCCTGGGGTCCCATCCAGCCGCAGCAGCTGAGCTGGGGGGCAGGCAGGCAGTGGGGCAGGCAGTGAGGCAGCTGTGGGGCAGCTGTGGGGCAACTGTGGGGCAGCTGTGGGGCTGGGTGTCTCACCTGCTGCTGGAGGGCATCCCAGCTCTCATGGGGGTCCCCAGGTGGCCCCATAGCTGGGTACCCCCGGATCAGCTCCTGCACGGAGGCAGCCACAGTGGCAGCCACCTGGGGATGGTGTAAGCTCAGTGCCCCACGGTCTGCCCCGTAGCCCTGTGCCACAGCTGCAGCATCCCCCCATGGCTCTGCCCCACGGGCCAGCCTCACAGCTCCAGCATCGCCCCATGCCTCTGCCTCATGGCACCACCATCCCCGATGGCTCTGCCTCATAGTGCCAGAGTCCCCCTCCATCCCTGCCCCACTCACGCTGTCCCGCTGGGTGTATCCGAGCACCCCCAGCGTCACCTGGGCCGCAAGGAGCAGCAGGAGGATCCCGAAGTACTGGGGTGGATGGGGAGTTAAGGCTCAGCTGGGCCCCCTCCCCGAGCCCTATGGCACCGGAGGGTGGGGGCACAGAGGGGCCAGCGCGGTGCCCCTGCCCCCCCACGGCCACCCCCCAGCACAGGACATGGCGGGAACACGGGGCCCCATGCTCCCCCCACAATATGGCACCAGACCCCTCCCCGTCCCCTATCCAGACCTGCCCCCCCCCCCCCATGCCCCCCTGGTTCCCTCAAGCCCCCACTAAAGCCCTCAGCCCCCGCCGACTCCCCTCGCCTGTCCCAGTCCCCCAGCCTCCCCCCCAGCCCCCTGTCTGCTCAGTTCCCCCAATCCCCCACCCCCAGCTCTCCCCCAGATTCCCCCCTCCCCCCACCCCCTCCCAGCTCCCCCAACGCCCCAGACCCTGTCCCCCTGGTTCCCCCAAGCCCCTCCCAGCCACCACCCCCCCCGCCCCACTCACCAGCACCAGCAGGGTCTTGCTCCCCCGCAGAGCCCCCAGCCCCCCCAGGCCTCCCAGCAGCAGCGCCAGTGCCCCGGCCCCAGAGCAGACCCAGGCCCAGACCCGCAGCCCCGACAGTGGCAAACCTGGGGGGCACAGGGGGCAGGGGCGTCAGGGCCCCGTGGCTGGCGTGACCCACACATTGGGGTGCACTGCAGCTCAGGGGGCCCCAGAGGTGCCCCACAGCCAGGCTCCCTTACCCAGGAGGGCAGCGAAGCTGTGGCGGTCAAAGAGGACCCAGAGGCCAGCAGCAACTAGGAGGCAGCCCAGAGCCTGGGGGGGGGCAGCAAGGGGGCACCAGGTCACTGGGGGGGGAGGATTGGGGGGGGGGCCTGAGGGTCCTCTGGGCCTGGCATTGCAGCCACCCCTCCTCAGGCCCCAGGAGGTTGTTGCCCCCACCCCAAATCTCCTCCCCAGAGCATGGTTGGGGCCCCCCGCACCCTCAACCCCCCGTGCAACCGCCACGTCCTCCCTTTGCACCACCAACTCCCCCTTGCACCCCCATGTCTCCCCATCCCCCCCACTCACCAAGAAAAGGAGGTTGAAGAGGAAGAGGAAGCCCCTGGTGAGGCCAAGGCAGCTCTTGGGGTTCATGGTCTGCACAAGGGGGCAGGGGGTCAGTGCCCACCCAGGCCTGTTCTGGCCCCTTTGGGGGCACCAAGTGCCCTTGACCCCCTCTCAGTCCCCCCAACTCCCCTGCTTCAGCACCTGTGAGAGTGTCTCCTACGGGTGCCACTGTCCCCCGATTCGGTGTCTGGGCAGGAAGTGCTGGGGGTGGCGGAAGCTCCATGGGGCACATCCTGCATGGGGCGGCTCTGGGCGGGGGCCGAGTGCTCTGGGACCCCTGGATGGGACCCCTGGGAGGTTTAATGATTCCCCCCGGGGTCTCGAGGAGGGACTCACAAGAAGAGTTGGTGGTGAGGGTGGTGGCCATGGTGGTGACCATCCTCATGAAGGTGACGGAAAAATCTCTTCACAGAGCAGCTGCCAGGCCACCCGAAGGGGGCCCCCCCCAGAGCTTCCCCATCCGCAGAGGAGGGGAATTTCACATGGAGAATGGTTCAGCGGAAAACATTTGGAAAGGGACAGAGGGAACGTGGGGGGAAATGTGTGTGGATGACCCACAGTGGGGCCTTCACGCAGGCTCATCCACAGCTGACAAGTTGCCTGGGATAGCCGCTCCCAGAACCACTGGGCTCCAGCCCCTTCCCCAGCTCCGCTCCCTCCTCTGGACGCACTCCAGCCCCTCCACATCCTTTTTGGAGCGAGGGACCCAAAATGGAACCCATGTTTTGAGATGCGGCCTCACCAGCGCCAAGTACAGGGAGGTGATGATCCTGTCCCTGCTCCTGCTGGCCACACCATGGCTGATCCCAGCCATGATGCTGGTGGCCTTCTTGGCCACCTGGGCCACTGCTGGCTCATGCTCAGCCGCTGTTGACCAGCACTCCCAGGGCCTCCTCTGCCAAGCAGCTTTCCAGACGCTCTTCCGCAATCTTAGAGCATCACCGGGGGTTGTTGCAGCCCAAGTGCAGGACTCGGTGCTGAACCTGGTCGAACCATCGCCTTGGCCATCGCTCCAGTCTGACCAGATCCGTCTGCCTTCCTGCCCTCTGGCAGATTAAATAAGTTTACTTCTAGAATGTTAGAATTGTGCGATTGCTGGAGGTGGGTGAGATTAGAATCGAGTGTGTGGTTCTCAAAAGCTTTGCATGAGCTGACCTCAATTAAACCCTGGCGTAAGTGAACTTCAAACCAACTCTGTTTCTTAGCGTGGAGAGTGAGGTAGGGGAGGAGGGGCAGGGCTGAGAAGGGGCCCTAGGAACCAGCTCGGACCAGAAGATCAGGGAATTCCAAACAGCCGCACACCTTGAAGATAAGAAGCAGCTTGCCTGGAAAGAGGAAGAATCTACATCTAGAATGAAAGACCCCAGCTCTGAAACAGCATTGGATAAACTTCTGCGTGGACGGCGAGTTAAGAATGCGTCGGGGGGTGGGTGAAAAACTGTAAAAGGGAGAACTGGCCTGGAGTTCCTTTGTTTGGGGTCTTTCTGAAAGGAGGCGCCCAGCTCAGGCTGGAATAAACGGTCTCGGACAGAACCAAGGGTATGACCCCCAACCTGGGCTGGGATAAACAGAGTCTGGGATGGAGCCGAGGGTTTGATCTTCTCTTTAACAATGATGCAGGCCCGGCCCCGAGCACTGGAAGCAGGATCCTGGGGTGGGATTCAAAGGAGACAGGATGGCAAGGGCAGACCCTTTATTGGAGTCATGCCGGGGGGGGTACCCCCAACAGGCAAGCCCCCTTGGCTGGGGCAGAGGGGTTACAGGGTCTGGGGTCGTCCCATGGAGGGGATGTTCAACTCTGTTCCTCCAGGCTGAGGCGGTCGAAGAGGTACTCGCCGAGGCCGCTCGGAGCTGCCCCCGGCCCCCCAGCCTCCCCGCTCAGGCGCCGCAGGTTGGTGGCGTGATCGCCCAGCGCCTTGATGGCCTTGACCTGCTCATCCAGGTAGTGGGACTCGAGGAAGTCACAGAGCTGTGGGAAAAGGAGAATCAGCCAGGGCTGGAGGAGCTTTGGAGAGGCTGGGGGAGACGCTGGAATGGGATGGAGATCCCACGGGAGCTACAGCGATCCCTTCCCTCTCTCAGCATCTGTAGAGGGCATGGGGGGGTGCCCACAGCGAATGTCATGGACACAAAACCGCAAGGACTTTGTCAAAATGAGCCGTTTGGCAAAACGCCAAAAGCTCCCCCTCCTCAGTCACAACCGCGAGTGTTATCTGCATCCTCGACGGTTTTGTTGTTATTTGGCTTGGATTTTTTATCCATGAATACCTGAATAAGTGAGAACTACTGGATCTCATAGAGCAAAGTTCAGACATTATTTAGATACTTAATTAAAACCAAAACCGATATTGTTAATCCAGACAATTGAGGAGTTCAATTCTTTACCTACTGGAGCTCAGTGGGTGCTTTCTTCTTTATATCCTACTCCCAAACACAATCCCACTTTAAGCAGTTGGGTGGATGCTGGGTGGCCAGGGAGGAATCTGGGTGTTTTAACCCACAGCTACCCTGCACAGCCTGAACTTCTACCAACACACGGCCCTCCAGGCAGCTGTCGGGCTCTGACGTGGGAGGAAGGGTGGTGGAGACCTCGGAGGGGCAGTGGACCAAGGACAAGGACCGTGGAGGACAGGGGCAGAGCCCAAGGGATGGGGGTGGGAGAAAGGCAGGGAAACTGCCCCCTCAACCCAGCATCATCCCAAGGCTTAAGCCCACCATAGGGCAAAAGGGGCGACTTACGTGGGGGTCCCCCTTCTCGCTTCCCAGCCGGTGCAGATCCAGCAGCGCCTGGTTCACAGACTTCTCCAGCTGCAGCGCAGCCTCCACCGCCTCCAGCGCCGACCCCCAGGCGTCTCGCTCTGGCTTCTAGCAGGACAGAGGCGGTCACGTCCCTGGGCGGCGTGGGCACACCTACACAGCCCAGGCACCCCCAAATACAGCCATGCTCTCCTGTCACTGCAGCCCGGCCACTCCCAAACACAGACCGAGCACCGAGCAACCCCAAATGCAGCCTAGACACCCCCCAACACAGCCCATCCCCATTCTCCCCAGCCTGGGCCCCTACCTTGATGTCCTGCAGCAGGACACGCCCGCCACGACGAGTCTGGAAGCGCAGGAGCCGCTCCGCGTGTTCACGTTCCTCATGCGATTGCGCCAGGAAGAAGCGTGCCAGGCGAGGCAGTGCCACATCATCTCGTTCGAAGTAAAACGCCTGGCGGGGGTCACGGGGGAAAGCGATCAGAGGTGACCTTGGGAGCCCCCCTGAAATCGGGTACCACCTCCTCCTCCCTCCCCCAGACTCCCCCCCGCCACCCTGCCCTTATCTCATCCCTGCAGGCAGCGCCGCTCGCACCAAAACCCAACCCACTCCCACCAAGGCAGGACAGGATGGCCGGGCAGATGGCCCACAGCCCTAGAGGGGCCCCACAGCATAGGGTGGGGTGCCTCCAGCCCTTGAGGGTCCCTACGGGAGGGGGGGCGTTTCTACAGTCCTAGGGAGTCCCCGCAGCAGAGGATGAGGTGTTCCACAGCCCTTGAGGGTCGGTAGAGTCTTGGAGGGAGGCGGTTCTACAGCCCTAGGGGTCCCCACGGCCTTATGGATGAGGTCCTACAGTCCTGAGGGGTCCCCATGGCCTTGGGGGGTCCCCATGGTGTTAGGGGAGCGGGTTTCTACAGCCCTGGGGGGTCCCCATGGCCTTGGAAGTTGTTTCTAGAGCTCTAGGGGGTCCTCATGGCCTTGGAGGTTGTTTCTACAGCCCTGGGGGGTCCCCATGGCCTTAGGGATGAGGTCCTACAGTCTGGGGGGGTCCCCATGGCCTTAGGGGAGCGGGTTTCTACAGCTCTAGGGGGTCCCCATGGCCTTGGGGGGTCCCCATGGCGTTAGGGGAGCGGGTTACTACAGCCTGGGGGGGTCCCCATGGCCTTGGGGGCGGGGGGTGTTTCTACAGCCCTGTTGAGGGAAGTCCCTACGGCCTTGGGGTCTCCCAGCCCCCCCAGCCCCCTACCATGGACAGGTAGACGTAGGAAGCGTGCAGCTCCATGTTGGCCAGGCGGTTGACGGCGGCCTCGCAGTCGCGGTGGTAATTCTGGCGGATCTGGGAGTCCATGGCGGGCGGATGGACGGTCAGACGGACGGATGGACAGACAGACGGACGGACGGACGGACGGATGGATGGACGGATGGGGGAGAGGGGGGAGCCGGTTCCGTTCAAGCACTGTTGAAGCGAGAACACGGCTCTGCCTGCGCAGGGACCCGCGGGGAGGGATTTTATCCCATTCTGGGAGGGGGAGGGGACACGAGGCTGCCCCTCCCCCTCCTGGGGACAATGGGGGCTGCCCCTCCCCCACTGAGAACATCCCGGGGAGGCTGGGGGGGGGGGAAGGGCTTGCCCCTCCCCCAACCGGAGACATCGAGGTGGGGGGTGGTGGTTTCTATTTCTCCCTCACTGGGGACATTGACCCCCCCCCCGCCCCAGCCCTCCCCCACTGGGACAGGACCTCACCCAGCATCGCCATCCGCCCCCCCGCCCCCCCCGAAGGGCCCGGGCGGGGCGGTGCGGCCTTGGCCTTTGTCCCTGTTTGTCACAAGGCCCGAGTCAGCATGACTGGGCAGGAGAGGGAGGGGGGTCTGATCCCCCAACTCCCCCCCCACCCCAAGGGCTGTCTCGGGGCGGGAGAGGGTGGGGTGGCAGCTGAAGGGGACCCCCAGCCTAGCCCGGCTTGGAGGGAGGGGGTGGGGGATGTCTGTCCTGACACTCGCTCATTAATTGGGGTTCAAAGAAACGGGGGGAGGGGGGGGAAGAAGGAGCTGATTCAGCCCCGGGGGTGCCCTGAAAGAGGAACTGGGCCCACAAATGTGCTGACTCGGGGCTTCCGCGGCTCCTGGAGGGCTGGGGGGGCACCAGGAGGGGGCGGGGAACATCAGGGGACCCGGGGGGGGAGGGTGTTTGGAACACACACACACAAACTGGGGGGGTTGGGGCTCACCCCTCCCCTCCCCCAGGACCAGCACCTCCCCACTGCACGAGGGTCTCCACTTGGCTGCGGACAGGACCCCCGCAAGGAGAAACGGGGGCACTGAGGGGTGGATATCAGTCTGGGACTCCCCAAGCCCCGCCCCCAGGCCCATTTGGGGGTCCTGGAGGCCAGGGGGGAGGGGGCACAGCCCCTGGTGCAGAGGAACCCCTCGATTCCACACCCCTCCCCACGATGTAGGGGATGCTCTCGGTGCAGGCCAGGGGAAGGACACGACACCCACCCCCCACCTTGGATCTCCAGAAAGGATCCAGGTCTCTGCCCCCACCGCCATAACCTCTCCTGGGGTCTCCAGGAGCCCCCCCCCGCCCCCATTCCAGGACCTGCAGGCCCCCCCTGCCCGTGGGATGGAGGAGGCAGCGAAGCACAGAGAGGGGTTTATGGGGGCACCCGGGGTGGGGGGGGGTGTTAAAGCAACAGGGAATTTAGGACCCCCAAGGAGGAGTTTGGGGGTTTTGGGAGGATGGGGGGGGGGGGCAGGGAACAACAACACGTTCCATGGGTTTAGGGGAGGTCGCTGACACCACAGAGTTCCATTTCTTCTTTTACTTCCAGCCCACAACCCCCCGCCCCCAGATACAAAACAAGGTACAAAAAAAAGAGGAAAAAACCCCCAAAAGCGAACGGGGGGGGGGGGGGGAAGGCGCATATCCCGCCCCCCCCCGCAGGAAGGGTGCCCCTGGGACAGCATCGCTTCATCACATCCCTGCACAAAGCACCGGGCGGGGAGCACTGCCCCCCCCCCGCCCTCTGGAGCAGCTCAAAGGGGTGAAATTGCAGCTCCAGCAGCAGCCTTCCCCCACCCTGAGAGACCCCCCCAGCCCGGGGAGGGGGGGCCCTTCTCGGGGCAGGGAGCTCCCCAATAAATACCCAACTGGCAGCCACAGCTGCAACCCTCCCCCCACCCCAGCAGCCCTATTTTTGGGAGTCAGAGACCTCTCCCCACCATATTGGGGGAGGGGCAGGGCTTTGACCACAGACACCCCCCCTCACCCTCCCCATCTCCAAAGCACCCCAAATCCTGGGGTCAAACTGCTGCGGGGTCAGGGGAGCCAGGGATGAAACTGTGCCCACCCCCCAGTCTGGCAGCCGTGGTCCCTGGACACACGGGAATCTCTTTTTTTTGAGGGGGGGGACACAGTTACCCTGGGGCCCCAGACTTTGAGTCCTAAAAGTTCTGTTTGTTAAAAATTCTCCCCCTCCTGGAAGGCACCGAGGGTCTGGAGGGGGGGACGTCAGCACCATCCCTGCCGGCAGGGGCCAAGTGGGGGGGAGGGGGTGGGAGTCATTGAGGAGGACCCCAAGTCCAGGGGGTGTCAGGGGAGGCCCCCCAAAAGTCTACGACATCTTCAGATGGTCAGCGAGGCCGTGAGAACGCCGGCAGCAAAGATGGTGATGGTCTGCCAGGTCGGGGTGCTGAAGTAGGAGAGGAGCCCGTCCTGAGGAGTTGGGGCACAGGGAGGGGAAGTGTCAGCCACATACTGGGGACCCCCACCTCCCCTCGGGGTGGAACCAGAAGCCTGGGTCCCCTCCCTGGGGTGGGGAGTGTGGAAAACAGGCAAGGGGGGGTACAGAGGAAGTGGGAAGAAGGGTAAAGGAAGCATAAAGTGGGGGTCATGGAGGCCCCTCCCCCCAGGCTTTGGGAAAGAAAACGGGAGCAAGGTGTGTGTAAAACAGGACTCAGCACCCCCCCCCCCCCTTCTGCCCCCCAGCCCCACGCAGGATTCAGAGAGATTTCAAAGGTGGGGGGGGAGCAGGTCAGGGAGGACTCGGGGGAGAGGGGGCAGGGAGTGGGGGTGCCAGGGGACTCACCCATCCTCCCTGTGCCTGGATCCAGGCCAGGACATGGTCCCGCAGGAACTCCATGGTCCAGGCCAGGATGGTCCGGACCACCTCGGGCACCTTGGTGCAGAGCGCCTGCAAAAACAGGGGGTGGGGGTATGGGCAGAGGGGTCCCAGGGTCGGGGGGGGGTGGATCTCGGAGTGGGGACAGGTTCCCACCTTTAGCACCAGTTTGCAGGCGAAGTAGAAGAGGGCCACAACGCGTCCCCAGTTGAAGGTGCCATCTGCGAACATCTCTGCGGCGACGCAGAGGAAGAGCTCCTTGGGCGCATGGCACCCGACCTGCTCAATCATCCTGTGGCATCAGGAACTGGTTAGGGCAGCCGGGGGGGGGCGAGAGACTCCCACCCCCCCAAAACCCACAGACCCCCCACCCACCTCTGCAGCTCGACGTTGCTGTCCAGCTCATCCCCGATGCGGCGCAGGCACTCGCCGAGGCGCTTGGTGTCAGGGTTGCTGGGCTGCGGCGCCCCCAGCTCCGCCTCGCTCAGCGCCACCGCCTGCGGGTCCCCGCACCGCTCCACACGGTCCCGGATGAACCTGGGGGGCGACACAGGGACCCCGGGACTCTGGGAGGTCACCTTGGGGGTCCCCAGGACAGGGGAGGGGTCCTTGCGGCCCTCATGTCTCCGTGCCAAAGGCAGGACACGGCCCCCGGTGTGGGGGCAACAAGGGATCAGGACTTGGCTTCTTGGCTTGGGGGGGAGCTCCCGGTGTCACCGTATGGGGGGGAGGTTCTTCTCCCCAGCCCCATGACCCCTCCCCGGGCCCCACTCACCCTCGCAGCAGGATCGCCCCCGTCTGCAGAATCTGGTCCGAGGAGGCTCCTGCAGAAAGCGGAGCAGCTGACTGGGGGGAGCGGGCACCGGTACCAGGGGTCGGGGGGGAGGAGCGGGCACCTGTACCGGGGGTTGGGGTGGGGGAGAAGGACCAGGCACCGGGGGGACGGGGGGAGGACCGGGCACCTGTACCGGGGGTCGGGGGGGGAAGGACCGGGAACCGGTACTGGGGGGGAGGAGCGGGCACCGGTATCACGGGTCAGGAGGGGGAAGGATCAGGCACCGGGTACCGGGGGTGAGGGGGGGAAGGACCTGGCATCGGTACCGGGGGGGGGGGAGGAGCGGGCACAGGAACCACGGGTCGGGGGGGGGGAAGGACCGGGCACCGGTACCGGGCGTCTGGGGGGAAGGACCGGGCACCGGTACCGGAGGGGAGGAGCGGGCACCGGTACCGCGGGTCGGGGGAGGGGGGGAGGCCAGGGCACTGGTACCGCGGGTCGGGGCGGGGGGAGGACCGGGCACTGGTACCGGGGGTGAGGGGGGGGGAGGCCAGGGCACTGGTACCGCGGGTCGGGGCGGGGGGAGGACCGGGCACTGGTACCGGGGGTGAGGAGCGGGCACCGGTACCGGGGGAGGAAGGGGGGCACGAGCGGGCACCGGTACCGCGGGTCGGGGGAGGAGGATCGCGCACCGGTACCGGGGGGGGGGGGGGAGGGGGAGGGGGGGACGAGCGGGCACCGGTACCGGGAGAGGGGCACGGGACGGGACGAGCGGGCACCGGTACCACGGGTCGGGGGGGGAAGGACCGGGCACCGGTACCGGAGGGGAGGAGCGGGCACCGGTACCGCGGGTCGGGGGGGGGGAGGAGCGGCCACCGGTACCGCGGGTGCGGAGCGGGCACCGGTATCGGGGGGGGGAGGGGGGGACGCGCGGGCACCGGTACCGGGGGGGGCGAGGGGGGGAGGAGCGGGCACCGGTACCGCGGCCCGGGGGAGGAGGATCGCGCTCCGGTACCGGGGGTGGAGGGAGGGAGGAGCGGGCACCGGTATCTGGGCGGTCCCCGGGCCGCAGAAGTCGCGCACCCCACTCACCGCCGACCCCCGGGGGCCGGTCGGGCTCCCGGTCACCGAAGCCACTACCAGCCTCGCCATCGCTTCTTCTTCCCCCGCCTCCTCCTCCACCCCCACCCCGCTGCGCCGCCGCCGCCGCCGCCGCCATGGCCGCCCCGCACCACATGGGCCGGGACGCCGGCGTCACGTGACACGGTCCGCGGGGTGGGGGGGACCCGCGCGCGCAGCGGCTGCCGACCGCGCCCGGGTCACGTGACGGGGGAAGGGGGAAACGTCACGCAGCAGCCCCAGCGCTCACCTCGGTCCCAATGCTCTCTGCTGCCACCCGGAGGTCGGAACGCGGCACTGCAGCCCGCATCGCTCCTCTGCCGCCACCCCGTGGTCGCTGACCGGTACTGCAGCTGCCGTTTGGGACGGTGCGGTGGAACGCGTGGGGCGGGGCGTCACAGCCCCCAGGCTGCCTGGAAACTCATCGGAGGAGGATTAAAGAAAAGGAATAACTGTAAATACAGGTGTGAAGCGGTAAAAGACAGAAATACCCTTCATTTTATATATACATACACACACGTAAAAAATTAATCTATTTATAGAAAAGGATTTTAAGGTAAAACCCCAATATCTACTATACTATATAAAGTATTTTAGAGCACAAAAAACCCTAAAAAAAGATAGAAATGGTTTTAAGATACAGCAGGAAATCGTGCATATATAAATTACGAAATAAAGGAATTTGAAATGCCAAAAAAAGCAGAGAAGACGATAGGAAGGAATCTAAAATAGAAACACAAGAGCGTGACACGGTCTCAGCAGAGAAATGTAATCGAAATAGAGATCTTAGACCAGGGTCAACAGAGAACTGAATCTCAGTAGTTAAAGGTGAAAACAGATCTCTAAGTCTAGAGCCTTAACTGGCTTGTTTTGGCTCATTCTGGCCACGTTCAGTGCCCTGTGTCCCCACTATCGAGCCACCTATAGAGCCCCTACTGCACCTCCTATAGAGCCCCTACTGCTCCCCTTAAGTGCCCCCTATGGAGCCTCCTATAGAGCCCCTATCATGCCCTATGTCCCCCTATAGAGCCCCCTATTACTACTCCATCACACCCTGAGTAGCTCCTTAAAACCCCATCTCTAGATCCGACACCGCTCTTGTTTTCCTTTCCATTTCCCCTGGGTGCGGGCAGAAGTGAATTTGGGTCCAATCTGCACGAATTTAGCTGCCAAACCCAGCCAAGTCCGGGCTAAAACCGTCAAAATCGACAGGGCTGCGGTAGAACAGCAGGTACCATCCATAGGGGGAACACACGGCTTTATAGGGGCTCTATAGGGCGCTACCTTTGGGGGGCCAAAGGGGGCTCCATAGGGATGTACATCTCTTCTTTGTTGTACCTGGGGAGGGGAGGGCAAATCGGTCACCGTCTGAAAAAGCTTTGGACTGCCTTTAAAAAAATATAGTATTCTAGCACCTACAGGTACAAAGAAAACCTTCAAAATGTCATCTTTTTGGTAGCTTTGAGCCCGTAAACGTCACCAGCGGTAAAACGTCCTTAGCTCCGCGCGCCAGCAGTAGAATAAAAGACAGCCTCGCTCGTGAGGCGTTCTGTGCAAAGGCTGGGCTTGACAAGGCAGCAAAATGCCCCAAAGGCCGTCCCCGTGTCCGTCCCCAGAAACCGTGCCGAGAAAGAGAATGGTTTAGCTGACCCTGGCGCCGGGGTTTGGGCTAACGGGCGGCCAATGTTTATTGTCCAAAGGAGCGCAGTGGTGCCACCGGAGGACTCCGGGTAAGAGCGTGGAGACGTCTCAGTCAGCGTCACCACCCTCCTCTTCACCACCTGCAAGAGGACCAAATACAAAACAAAAGCAGCGCTTACAGACGGCATTGCGCTGCTCAGTGTCAACATCTTGTACGAGGCACGGCCCCGCTACAAACCTGCCGTGGGCTTCTGCTCACCTGGTCTGTGCCGATTCAAACATCGGACACTGCAGCCGTGGTCACCTGGGGCACCTAAAGTAACCAAGAGACAAAAAGTTACCCTTGGGCTCGTGAGAAATCAGTCCCACAATCGTTCTCACTACTACCCGGCTCACCTCAAGCGTTCTTCCCATTCCAAAGACTGCCCAAATGGTACCTGCAAAACCAAAAGGTAAATCTCAACCGAGTTGCCGTATCATCCTTTTTTCTTCTAGACACCGATTCAGATGACAGCCTGCTCACCTTCTCGGACCGCCTGTAGGTGTGTGGGGTCGCCCCTCTCAGGCTCCGTGCAGCACCTGCAAAAATCAAAGACGACGACACGCTCACATTCTACCCAAAAGCACCGGCTGCCCTCAGCGATTCCTATTTCACACCCCGCTACCTTGACTGCTCGCCCACTCGGCCTCCGTCATCTCACACTGCCGTGTTGAGTCTTGCACACCACCTGCAATACAAACAGCAAGGATGCTTTTAGTGTTCACCGATACCACCATCTCCACAATAACCACTGCTTCGGGTAACTCACCCTTGCTCTCCTTGGCCGAGTCAGCTCTGCTGCCGGAATTCCACTTCACTCGTTGCTCTGCACCTTCAAAGTAGGAAATAAACCCAACTTAAACTTCGTTATCCAGTCACATCTTCCCACCGACAGCACAGCCGACCCACCTTGCTATGGCACCGTACCCGCCTCTCCATCATCAGCCCTTCCTGCGCAGCTCATTCCTCCGCATCTGAAAAACATCAACAAACAAACAGGTCTCCCTGATGCTCAGCGATACC
>JAUMJM010000243.1:0-91388 GCA_033558235.1 Neomorphus geoffroyi | reverse complement strand
GAGCTCCGGGGTTTCCAGGGGGGGCAAATCACGCTGAGCATGCAGAAGGTACGGGGGGGATGGGGGGTTTGGGGGTGCGGGGGGGGTTTGGGGGTCCCTGGGGGGGGCTTAGGGGTGCTGGGGGGGTTTGGGCGTGCGGGGGGGGTTGGGGGTGCTGGGGGGGGTTGGGGGTCCCTGGGGAGTTTGGAGGGGGTGGTTTGGGGGTCTCTGGGGTGGGGGGGGTTGGGGGTGCTGGGGGGGGTGTCCTGGGGGGAGGATGGGGGTCCCTGGGGGTTTGGGGGTGCTGGGGGGGGTTTGGGGTCCCTGGGGAGTTTGGGGGAGGGTTGGGGGTGCTGGGGGGGTTTGGGGTCACCCCCCACCCCCACTTTGGGGGTGCTGGGGAGTTTGGGGGTCCCTGGGGAGTTTGGCGGGGGGGACGGTTTGGGGTGCTGGGGGGGTTTGGGGGTCTCTGGGGGGGGGGGTTGGGGGTGCTGGGGGGGGTCCTGGGGGGGAGGGGTTTGGGGGTGCAGGGGGGTTTGGGGGTGGTCCCGGGGGGATTTGGGGGTGCTGGGGGGGTTTGGGGGTCCCTGGGAGTTTGGCGGGGGGGACGGTTGGGGGGTGCTGGGGGGTTTGGGGGTGGTCCCGGGGGGGGGTTGGGGGTGCTGGGGGGTTGGGGGGGGGTTCCTGGGGGTTTTGGGGTCCCTGGGGGATGTTGGGGTTTGGGGGGGCTGTTTGGGGGTCCCTGGGGGGGGTGGGGTTTTGGGGGTCCCTGGGGGGGTTTGTTTTGGGGTCCCTGGGGGGGTTTGGGGTCCGGGGGGGGGGTTGGGTTTTGGGGTGACCCCCCCGCCCCCCAGTTCGAGCTGCTGAACGCGGAGCTGGAGTGGCAGCAGGAGTTGGGGTCCCTGGGGGGGTTGGGGGGTCCTTGGGGGGGTGGGGTTTGGGGTCCCTGGGGGGGTTTGGGGGTCCGGGGGGGGGGGGTCGGGTTTTGGGGTGACCCCCCCGCCCCCCCAGTTCGAGCTGCTGAACGCGGAGCTGGGAGCAGCAGCAGGAGTTGGGGTCCCTGGGGGGGTTTTGGGGTCCCGGGGGGGGGGGGGGGGGTCGGGTTTTGGGTGACCCCCCTGCCCCCCCAGTTCGAGCTGCTGAACGCGGAGCTGGAGCGGCAGCAGGATTTGGCCGACGGGCGCATGGCCGAGCTGGAGCGGCTGCAGGCGGCGCTGCAACACGCGCTGCGGCAGCACCAGCGCATCAAGGTCACCGGGGGGGGACACGGGGGGGACAGGGGGGACCGGGAGGGGAGGGGACAGAGAGGGGACAGAGGGGACACGGGGGGACATTGAGGACCGAGGGGACACGGGGGGGGAGGGGACATTGGGGACAGAGGGGACACGGGGGGGACAGACGGGACACGGGGGGAGGCACAGAGGGGACACGGGGAGGTGGGGTGGGGGGACATCAGGGACAGAGGGGACAAAGGGGTTGAGGGGACGTTGGGACGTTGAGGATGTTGGGGACGTGAGGGACGCAAGGGGTGGGGGGACCCCGCGGTGACCCTGTGGTGACACATTGGGGTGCCCTGTGGGGACGCGTTGGGGGTGACGTGTGGGGATGTGTTGGGGTGACGCGTTGGGGTGACACATTGGGGTGCCCCGCGGTGACGTGTTGGGGTGACGTGTTGGGGTGACCCGTGGGGACGCGTTGGGGTGACGTGTTGGGGTGACGTGTTGGGGTGACCCATGGGGACGCGTTGGGGTGATGCGTTGGGGTGCCCCCGTGGTGACCCTGCGGTGCCCCCGCGGTGATGCTGCGGTGACACATTGGGGTGCCCCGTGGTGACGCATTGGGGTGACCCACAGTGACGCGTTGGGGTGACGCGTTGGGGTGACCCCGCAGTGACCCCATGGTGACATGTTGGGGTGACACGTTGGAGTGCCCCGTGGGGATGCGTTGGGGTGACGCGTTGGGGTGCCCCCGTGGTGACGCCCTGTGGTGATGCGTGGGGACACGTTGGGGTGACGCGCCGCGGTGCCCCCGCGGTGATGCTGCGGTGACACACTGGGGTGGCCCCGCGGTGACGCGTTGGGGTGACGCATTGGGGTGCCCCGTGGGGACGCGTTGGGGTGACGCGTTGGGGTGACATATTGGGGTGATGTGTTGGGGTGACACACTGGGGTGCCCCATGGTGACACACTGGGGTGCCCCGTGGGGACGCGTTGGGGTGACGCGTTGGGGTGACGCGTTGGGGTGACCCATGGGGATGCGTTGGGGTGATGCGTTGGGTGACGCTGTGGTGACGCGTTGGGGTGACGCTGTGGTGACGCTGCGGTGGCACAGGTGGCGCTGCGGGCGCTGCCCGAGGAGGCGGTGAAGGAGGCGCTGGAGTACAAGGTGCTGCAGTCGCAGTTCTCGCTCCTCTACCACGAGAGCCTCCAGGTGAAGACGCACCTGGACGAGGCCCGCGCCCTCCTCCTGGCCACCAAGAACAGCCATCTGCGTCACATCGAGCACATGGAGTGTGAGCGCGGCCACCCGGACCTCCCCGAGGACAAGGAGGTGGCCCTGGTGGCACCAAGGGGTGTGGGGACATCGTGGGGGGCAACCAAGGTGGCCACCTGGACCTTCTTGGTGTCACCAAGGGAGGGGGACACACGCTGGGCCAGCCAAGGTGGCCACCTGGACCTTCTTGAGAAGGTTGAGGTGGCCCTGGTGGCACCAAGGGGGGGGTCCTGGGGGTGGTGGGGACATCATGGTGGGCAACCAAGGTGGCCACCTGGACCTCCTCGAGGACTTCGAGGTGGCCCTGGTGGCACCAAGGGGAGGGGACACGCACTGGGCCAGCCAAGGTGGCCACCTGGACCTCCTCGAGGACGCTGAGGTGGCCCAGGTGACACCGGGGGGGGTCCTGGGGACGGTGGGGACGCCGTGCTGGGTCCCCCCACCCCCCGCGGTCCCCGTGTCCCCAGAGCGACGAGCTGGGGGTGCAGAAGCGCCTGCGCACGGAGGTGATCCAGCTGGAGGACACCTTGGCCCAGGTGCGCAAGGAGTACGAGATGCTGAGGATCGAGTTCGAGCAGAACCTGGCGGCCAACGAGCAGGCAGGTGAGAGCCCGGGGCGGGGCCGGACCTCCAGGTGACCCCCAGGTGGGGTGGGACCTCCAGGTTGACCCCCAGGTGTGTCGGGAACCTCCCGGTGACCCCCAGGTGGGTCGGGAGCTCCCCGTGGCCCCCAGGTGGGGTGGGACCTCCCTGGTGACCCCCAGGTGGGTTGGGAGATCCCAGTGACCCCCAGGTGGGGTGGGACCCCCTGGATCTCCCAGGTGTGGGGTGGGACCTCCCGGTGACCCCCAGGTGGGGTGGAACCTTCTGGATCTCCCAGGTGGGGTGGAACCTCCCGGTGACCCCCAGGTGGGGTGGGACCTCCAGGTGACCCCTAGGTGGGGTGGGACCTCCTGGATCTCCCAGGTGGGGTAGGACCTCCAGGTGACCCCCAGGTGGGGTGGGACCTCTGGGTGACCCCCAGGTGGGGTGGACCTCCAGCTGACCCCCAGGTGGGTCGGGACCCCCTGGGTCTCCCAGGTGTGGGGTGGGACCTCCCGGTGACCCCCAGGTGGGGTGGAACCCCCCTGGATCTCCCAGGTGAGTCAGGACCCCCCTGGGTCTCCCAGGTGGGGTGGAACCTCCTGGATCTCCCAGGTGGGGTGGAACCTCTGGGTGATCCCAGGTGTGTCGGGACCTCCTGGTGACCCCCAGGTTGGGTGAGACCTCCGGGTGACCCCTAGGTGGGGTGGGACCCCCTGGGTCTCCCAGGTGGGGTGGAACCTCCTGGATCTCCCAGGTGGGTCGGGAACCTCCTGGGTCTCCCAGGTGGGTCGGAACCCCCTGCATCTCCCAGGTAGGGTGGGACCCCCTGAATCTCCCAGGTGAGTCAGGACCCCCTGAATCTCCGAGGTGGGGTGGGACCCCCTGGATCTCCCAAGGTGGGGTGGGACCCCTGGGTCTCCCAGGTGAGTCGGGACCCCCTGGGTCTCCCAGGTGGGTCGGGAACCCCCTGGATCTCCCAGGTAGGGTGGGACCCCCTGAATCTCCCAGGTGAGTCAGGACCCCCTGGATCTCCAAGGTGGGGTGGGACCCCTGGGTCTCCCAGGTGAGTCAGGACTCCCTGGATCTCCCAGGTGGGTCAGGACCTCCCGGTGCCCCCCAGGTCCCATCAACCGGGAGATGCGGCACCTGATCAGCAGCCTCCAGAACCACAACCACCAGCTCAAGGGCGACGTCCAGCGCTACAAGCGGAAGCTGCGGGAGGTACAGGCGGAGATCAACAAGGTGGGCGGAGCCTCTGTGGGGTGGGCGGGGCCCCCTCCAGGGCTTGGTGGGGGCCTCACACCTTGAGGCGTTGCCCCTTTAAGATGAGATGGTGTTGCCCCTTTAAGAGCGAGAGGGGGCGTGGCCAGGCCTGGGCTGCCCATTGGCTGCTGCTTTCCCGCCTTCCACAAGGGGGTGGGGATTGGTGGGCCCCGCCTTGAGGCGTTGCCCCTTTAAGACCAGGTGGTGTTGCCTCTTTAAGAGAAGCACGGGTGTCGCCACATCCTAGGGGCGTGGCCTGGTGCTGATTGGCTGCTGCTTTCCCAATTTCCACGAGGGGGGTGGGGCCTCTTAAAGGGGGTGGGGCAGGGGGTGCAGGACTTGGTGGGTGCCACCTTGGGGTGTTGCCCCTTTAAGAACAGGTGGTGTTGCCCCTTTAAGAGAAGGAGGGGCGTGGCCAAGCCCTGGAGGTGTGGCCTGGTGATGGCTGCTGATTGGCTGCTGCTTTCCCGCCTTCCACAAGGGGGCGGGGCCTCTTAATGGGGGGGGGGGTGTGCAGGGCTTGGTGGGCCCCGCCTTGGGGTGTTGCCCCTTTAAGGGGGGGGGGGTGGGGTGGGGTGGATCACCCTTTTAAGGGTTTGGTGGGCGGGGCCAGAGCCATTCAAACGGGGGGGGGGGGGGGGGGGGGCGGCTTTTAAAGGGGCAACGACCTCATAAACCAGGGGTGAGGCCCGCTAAGGGGGTGGTGCCAAGGGGGTGGGGCATTGGGGGCGGGGCTTAAAGGGGCGATGCCGGGGGGGGGGCACCTTGTGTTGGGCCCATTGGGGGGGGGGATTAAAAGGGCAATGCCAAGCAGGGGGTTGTGGCCCCTTTAAGGGATGGGATGGGGGGGGGGGGGGGGGGTGGAGGGCTCTTAAAGGGACAATGCCACCTTTTTAAGGCTGATACCTCCCCCCTCCTTTTCTCCTCCCCCTCCCCCCCCACCTTAATTCCAGCTCCGCCTCCAGGCCAGCGGAGCCCCGCCCCCTCCAGGCTCTGCCCCTCCTCCGACCCCCCCAGCTTCCACCTCCGCCGCCCCCCCCACCCAGGAGGACCCCCCTGCTGTGGGGGGGGGCGGTGGGGCTGCAGGACCACCCCCCCCCAGCCCTTCCCCCACCCCCAGCACCACGAAGGAAGAAGAAAGCGGGGCCCCCCCAGGTCCGACCCCCCCGGAAACCAAACGGGAGGCGGCGCCCCCTCCCCCATCTTCAACCACCCCCACCCCCCCCCAAATCCCCCCCGAGAACCCAGCCGGGCCCCCTCCCCGCCACGCCGGCCGCTTGAGGAGGAGGACCCCCCCCCCCCCCAGCCCTCGCAACCCCCCCGGCTGCTCCCCCCGCCGTGCAGCCCCCCCCGCCCCCACCCCCCCCGTATGAAGGAGCCCCTCCCCCCCCTTGCGTCGGCAGGGGCGTCGCGGCTGGGGGCGTCGCGGGGGGGTCCCGAGCGGCTGCGGGAGCGCGAGCGCCCCAAGGGCCCCCCCCCCGAGGAGCCAAGAAGAAAGACTCGGAGGTGCTGAAGCAGCTGCGGGGGGGAGCTCAAGTGAGGAGGGGAGGGGGGCTGGGGGGGGCTGAGGGGGGGCTGGAGCTGATTGAAGGGGGGGCTGGGGGGGCTGGGGGTGGTTTGGGGGGCTGGGGGGGCTGAGGGGGGGCTGGGAGCTGATTGAAGGGGGGGCTGGGGGTGGTTTGGGGGCTGGGGGGGCTTGGGGGGGGCTGGGGGCTGATTGAAGGGGTCCTGGGGGGGGGCTGGAGGTGGTTTGGGGGGGCTGGGGGGGGGCTGGAGGGGTCTCGGGGGGGCTAGAGGTGGTTTGGGGGGGGCTGGGGGGGTCCTGGGGGGGGCTGGGGACTGATTGAAGGGGTCCTGGGGGGGGCTGGAGGTGGTTTGGGGGGGCTGAGAGGGGGCTGGGAGCTGATTGAAGGGGTCCTGGGGGGCTGGGGGTGGTTTGGGGGGACTGGGGGGGGGGCTGGAGGAGTCTCGGGGGGGCTGGAGGTGGTTTGGGGGGGCTGGGGGGGGGGCTGGAGGGGTCCTGGGGGGGCTGGGGCTGATTGAAGGGGTCCTGGGGGGGCTGGGGTGGTTTGGGGGGGCTGGGGGGGGGCTGGAGTGGTCTCGGGGGGGCTGGAGGTGGTTTGGGGGGGCTGGGAGCTGATTGAAGGGGGGGCTGGAGGTGGTTTGGGGGGGCTGGGGGGGTCCCGGGGGGCTGGGGGCTGATTGAAGCGGTCCTGGGGGGCTGGGGGTGGTTTGGGGGGGCTGGGGGGGGCTGGGAGCTGATTGAAGGGGTTTTGGGGGGGCTGGGGGTTAATTTAAGGGGCCCTGGGGGGACTGGAGGTGGTTTGGGGGGGGATCAGTTTGGGGGGGGGTCAGTTTGGGGGTCCATCTGACGGGTGTGGGGGCGCAGGATCAGTTTGGGGGGGTCCCTCTCTCACGGGGGGGTTTGGGGGGGTCTCTCATGGGGGGGGTCAGTTTGGGGGGGTCCTTCTCACGGGGGGGTTTGGGGGGGTCTCTCACGGGGGGGTCAGTTTGGGGGGGTCCCAGTTTGGGGGGGATCAGTTTGGGGGTGTCCATCTGACGGGGTTTGGGGGGGTCCCTCTGGGGGGGGTCAGTTTTGGGGGGGTCCTTCTGGGGGGGGTCCCGGTTTGGGGGGGTCCCTCTGACGGGTTGGGGGTGCGGGGTCAGTTTGGGGGGGGTCCCTCTGTCGGGTTTGGGGGGGTCCCTCTGGGGGGGTCAGTTTGGGGGGTCCCGGTTTGGGGGGGGGTCTCTCACGGGGGGCTCATTTTGGGGGGGTCCCTCTCTCACGGGGGTGTCCTGGTTTGGGGGGGTCCTGGTTTGGGGGTCCCTCTGACGGGGGGGTTTGGGGGGGTCTCTCACGGAGGGGGAATCAGTTTGGGGGGGTCCCTCTCTCATGGGGGGTTTGGGGGGGCCTCTCACGGGGGGGGTCCCGGTTTCGGGGGGTCCCGGTTTCGGGGGGTCCCAGTTTGGGGGGGCTCAGTTTGGGGGGGTCCCGGTTTGGGGGGCTCAGTTTGGGGGGTCCCTCTCTCACGGGGGGGTTTGGGGGGGGGGGTGTCTCTCACGGCGGGGGGGTGGGGGTCCCGGTTTGGGGGTCCCTCTGACGGGCTGGGGCGCAGGAAGGCGCAGGAGAGCCAGAAGGAGATGAAGCTGCTGCTGGACATGTACAAATCGGCGCCCAAGGAGCAGCGCGACAAGGTCACCCTCATGGCCGCCGAGAGGAAGAGCAAGGCCGAGGTACGCGCCGCCAACACGGCACGCACACGCCGCAGCACGGGAACCACACGCCACAAACACGCCACAAACACGCCGCGAACACAGGAACCACACGCCGCGAACATGCCACCAACACGCCACGCACATGCCACCAACACGGGAACCACACGCCATGCACACGCCACTAACACACCATGAACACGGCAACCACACACCGCACACACACCACACACACGGCAACCACACAGGAACCACATGCTGTGCACATGCCAGCAACACGCCAACCACACGCCATGAACACGCCACACACAAGCCACACACACGCCAACCACACAGGAACCACACGCCACGAACACGGCAACCACACGGGAACCACACGCCACCAACACGCCACGCACACGCCACCAACATGCCACGAACATGCCACCAACATGTCACAAACACGCCACCAACACGTCACGCACATGCCAACCACACACTGCGCGCACACCACGCACACGGCACGAACACGGCACACACACGCACACGCCATGCACTGCGCACACGCCACGCACACACAACGCACGCCAATCACATGCCACACACATTACCAACATGCCACACACATGCCACCAACACACTACCAACACGCCGCGCACACACCACACACATGCCACCAACACGCAATGCGCACGCCACCAACACGCCATGCACACGCCACGAACATGCCACAAACGTGCCACGCACACGCCACAAACATGCCACGCACATGCCACAAACACGCCAACCAGACGCCACGAACATGCCAAGCACACGCCAGACACGCCATGAACATGCCACGCACACGCCATGAACACGGCAACCACACGCCAACTACACACCACACACGCCAACCACACGGGAACCACACGCCACGCACACACCACCAACATGCCACGCACACGTCAACCACATACACACATGCCACACACACTGCGCACACGGCACGCACACGGCACGCACACGGCACGCCCATGCACATGCCACACACACGCCACGCACATGCCAACCACACGGGAACCACACGCCACAAACACACCACACACGCCATGCACACGCCGACCACATGCCACACACATGCCACCAACACGCCAACACGCCACACACACACCACGCATACGCCACACACACCCCATGAACACGCCACACACGCCGCGCACATGCCATGCACCTGCCACGAACACGCCATGCACACGCCACGCACATGCCACGAACACGGGAACCACAGGGGAACCACGCGCCACGCACACAGTTGCCGAGGGCTGGGGGGGATCGATCGATCGATGTCTGAGTTGATTGATTGATTGATTGCTGGGTCGCTGGTTGATTGATCGATCGATCTCTGGGTGGGGGGGGGTCGATCGATCAATTGATCTCTCGATTGCTGGGTTGATTGATTGATCGATTGCTGGGTGGGTGGGTTGATCGATTGCTGGATTGGTTGATTGATCGATTGCTGGGTGGGTGGGTTGATCGATCGATGTCTGAGTTGATTGATTGATTGACCTCTGGATGGCTGGGTTGATCAATTGATTGATTGATCTCTGGGCGGCTGGAGGGTCGATCGATCAATCAATCTCTCGATTGCTGGGTTGATTGATCGATCAATTACTGGGTTGTTGGGTCGATTGATGGATCAATCGCTGGGTGGGTGGGTTGATCAATTGATTGATTGCTGGTGGCTGGGGGGTCGATTGATCAATCAATCTTGATTGCTGTGTTGATGGATTGATTGATCTCTGGGTGGGTGGTGGGTTGATTGATTGATGTCTGAGTCGATTGGATTGATTGATCATAGGTTGATTGACCGATTGATCTCTGGGTGGCTGGGGGGGTTGATTGATTGATTGCTGGGTGGGTGGGTCGATCAATTGATTGATCGATCGATTTCTGTGGGGGGGGGGGGTGTTGATCGTCGATGTCTGAGTTGATCGATTGATTGATCTCTGGGTGGGGGGGTTGATTGATCGATCGATTGCTGCGTTGATTTATCGATCGATCGATGTCTGGGTGGCTGGGGGGGGTGATTGATCGCTTGATCGATCTCTGGGTGGGGGGGCGAGGTTGATTGGTCGATGTCTGAGTTGATCGCTCGGTTGATCTCTGGGGGGGGGGGTTGATTGGTTGATGTCTGCGTTGATTGATCGATCGATCTCTGGGTGGGGGGGGTTGATCGATCGATCGATCACTGACCGGGTCGGGGGGTGGGGGGTGGGGGCGGGCCAGGCGGAGGAGCTGCGCGCGCGGGCGCGGGAGCTGGAGGAGCGCGAGCGGCGCGAGAGCAAGAAACTGGCAGACGAGGAGGCGCTGCGGCGGCTGCGGCAAAGTGAGGAGCACATCGAGCACCTGCAGCGGCGCCTGGCCGCCACCAAACAGGTGAGGGGGGGGAGGGGCACATCGAGCACCTGCAGCGGCGCCTGGCCGCCACCAAACAGGTGAGGGGGGGGGAGGGGCACATCGAGCACCTGCAGCGGCGCTGGCCGCCACCAAACAGGTGAGGGGGGGGGAGGGGCACATCGAGCACCTGCAGCGGCGCCTGGCCGCCACCAAACAGGTGAGGGGGGGGGAGGGGCACATCGAGCACCTGCAGCGGCGCCTGGCCGCCACCAAACAGGTGAGGGGGAGGGGAGGGGCACATCGAGCACCTGCAGCGGCGCCTGGCCGCCACCAAACAGGTGAGGGGGGGGGAGGGGCACATCGAGCACCTGCAGCGGCGCCTGGCCGCCACCAAACAGGTGAGGGGGAGGGGAGGGGCACATCGAGCACCTGCAGCGGCGCCTGGCCGCCACCAAACAGGTGAGGGGGGGGGAGGGGCACATTGAGCACCTGCAGCGGCGCCTGGCCGCCACCAAACAGGTGAGGGGGAGGGGAGGGGCACATCGAGCACCTGCAGCGGCGCCTGGCCGCCACCAAACAGGTGAGGGGGGGGGAGGGGCACATCGAGCACCTGCAGCGGTGCCTGGCCGCCACCAAACAGGTGAGGGGGGGGGAGGGGCACATCGAGCACCTGCAGCGGCGCCTGGCCGCCACCAAACAGGTGAGGGGCGGGGGGGGAGGGGCCTGTGGCTCCTCAGTTTCCCCCGTTGGCCCCTCAGGTGCCGCCGTTGGCCCCTCAGGTGCCCCTGTTGACCCCTCAGGTGCCCCCGTTGGCCTCTCAGGTGCCCCTGTTGACCCCTCAATTTCCCCCTTTGGCACCTCAGGTACCCCCACAGGTCCTTCAGGTGCCCCCATTGACCCCTCAGGTGCCCTCAGGTGCCCCCATTGACCCCTCAGGTGCCCCCATTGACCCCTCAGGTACCCCCACAGGTCCCTCAGGTGCCCCCACACATCCCTCAGGTACCCCCACAGGTCCCTCAGGTGCCCCTGTTGAACCCTCAGGTACCCCCACAGGTCCCTCAGGTGCCCTCAGTTACCCCCACAGGTCCCTCAGGTGCCCTCAGTTGCCCCTGTTGGTCCCTCAGGTACCCCCACAGGTCCCTCAGGTGCCCCTGTTGACCCCTCAGGTGCCTCCACAGGTCCCTCAGGTGCCCTCAGGTGCCCCGTTGACCCCTCAGGTGCCCCCATTGACCCCCTCAAGTGCCCTCAGGTGCCCCATTGACCTCTCAGGTGCCCCATTGACCCCTCAAGTGCCCTCACTGACCCCTCAGGTGCCCCCCCCTCCCATCCCCAAGGTGACGGTCAGGCTGGGGGAAGGGTTTATTTGTTCTGGGTGTCGTCGCGGGCAGGGGGGCGGGGTAAGGAGGAGGTTACCTGAGCGACTCAGGTGAGCGGGCGTGGTCGTCAGGAGGAGGAGGCGCTGCTGTCGGAGATGGACGTGACGGGCCAGGCGTTCGAGGACATGCAGGAGCAGAACCTGCGGCTGCTGCAGCAGCTGCGTGAGAAGGACGACGCCAACTTCAAGCTCATGTCCGAGAGGATCAAAGCCAATCAGATCCACAAGCTCCTGCGCGAGGAGAAGGACGAGCTAGCCGAGCAGGTGCTCGCCCTCAAGGCGCAGGTGAGGCCAGGTGGGAAAGGAAGGAGAAGGGGGGACACGACAGCATCGGGAGGGCGGTGAAGGGGTTAAAAGGCAAGATTGAGGGGGTTTGGGGGGATGAGGGGGGGGTTGGAGGGGTGGAATGGGTGTGCGTCACCTGGGGACAGGTGTGAGGCAGGTGTTTGGGGAGTGCAGGTGGTCCTGGAGGAGGTTGGGGGAGTGGAAGAGGATTTTAATGGCAAGATTCAGGTGTTTCTGGAGGTCAGGTGGTCCTGGAGGAGGTTCGGGGGGTGGAACAGGTGCGCCTCACCTGGGGACAGGTGTGATGCAGGTGTTTGGAGAGGTGCAGGTGGTGGAACAGGACCTAAATGTGAAGATTCAGGTGTTTGTGCAAGTCCAGGTGGTTCTGGAGGAGGTGAGGTGATGGAACAGTCCTGAGGATGGAGGTTCAGGTGGGATCCAGGTGTTTATGGAGGTCCAGGTGGTTCTGGAGGAGGTTGGGGGGGGTGGAATGGGTGCGCCTCACCTGGGGACAGGTGTGAGGCAGGTGTGGGTGGTGTCATAGGGGGTTCAGGAGGAGGTACAGGGGGTGGAAGAGGATTTTAATGTCAAGATTCAGGTGTTTGTGGAGGTCCAGGTGGTTCAGGAGGACATTGGGGGGGTGGAACGGGTCCACCTCACCTGGGGACAGGTGTGACGCAGGTGTTTGGAGAGGTGCAGGTGGTGGAACAGGACATTAATGTGAAGATTCAGGTGTTTATGGAGGTGCAGGTGGTTCTGGGGGAGGTTGAAGTGGTGGAACAGGTCCTGAGGATGGAGGTTCAGGTGGGATCCAGGTGTTTGTGGAAGTCCAGGTGGTTCTGGAGGAGGTTGGGGGGGTGGAATGGGTGCGCCTCACCTGGGGACAGGTGTGATACAGGTGTGGGTGGTGTCACAGGTGGTCCAGGAGGAGGTACAGGTGGTGGAACAGGACATTAATGTCAAGATTCAGGTGTTTATGGAGGTGCAGGTGGTCCAGGAGGAGGTTGGGGTGGTGGAACGGGTCCGCCTCACCTGGGGACAGGTGTGATGCAGGTGTTTGGAGAGGTCCAGGTGGTCCAGGAGGAGGTTGCGGTGGTGGAACAGGTCCTGAGGATGGAGGTTCAGGTGGTACCCAGGTGTTTCTGGAGGTGCAGGTGGTCCAGGAGGAGGTTGGGGGGAGTGGAACGGGTGCACCTCACCTGGGGACAGGTGTGATTCAGGTGTGCGTGGCGTTGCAGGTGGTTCAGGAGGAGATTGAGGTGGTGGAACAAGATCTTAATGTCAAGATTCAGGTGTTTATGGAGGTCCAGGTGGTCCAGGAGGAGGTTGGGGGGGTGAAACAGGTGCGCCTCACCTGGGGACAGGTGTGACACAGGTGTTTGGAGAGGTGCAGGTGGTGGAACAGGACCTTAATATCAAGATTCGGGGGGTTGGGGAGGTCCAGGTGGTTCTGGAGGAGGTTGGGGTGGTGGAACAGGTCCTGAGAATGGAGGTTCAGGTGGGACCCAGGTGTTTATGGAGGTGCAGGTGGTCCAGGAGGAGGTTGGGAGGGTGGAACGGGTCTGCCTCACCTGGGGACAGGTGTGATGTAGGTGTTTGTGGCATCACAGGTGGTCCAGGAGGAGGTATGGGTGGTGGAACAGGATCTTAATGTCAAGATTCGGGGGTTTGGGGGGGTGAGGTGGGGGCTGGAGGAGTGGAATGGGTCCATATCACCTGGCGACAGGTGTGACTCAGGTGTTTGGAGAGGTGCAGGTGGTCCTGGAGGAGGTTGGGGGGGTGGAAGAGGATCTTAATGTCAAGACCCAGGTGGGATCCAGGTGTTCAAGAAGCTCCTGGAGGAGGTTGAGGTGGTGCAACAGGTCCTGAGGGTGGAGGTTCAGGTGGGATCCAGGTGTTTGTGGAGGTGCAGGTGGTCCAGGAGGAGGTTGGGGGGGTGGAACAGGTCCTTAATGTCAAGATTCAGGTGTTTGGGGAGGTGAGGGGGGGGGCCTGGAGGAGGTTGGGGGGGTGGAATGGGTCCACCTCACCTGGGCACAGGTGTGAGGCAGGTGTGGGCGGGGTCACAGGTGGTCCAGGAGGAGGTTGAGGTGGTGGAACAGGTGCTGAGGATGGAGGTTCAGGTGGTACCCAGGTGTTTGTGGAGGTGCAGGTGGGCCTGGAAGAGGTTGGGGTGGTGGAGCGGGTCCGCCCCACCTGGGCGCAGGTGTGATGCAGGTGCGGGTGGGGTCACAGGTGGACGCACAGCTGCTGGTGGTGCAGAAGCTGGAGGAGAAGGAGCGGGGGCTGCAGAGCAGCCTCGCAGCCATCGAGAAGGAGCTGGCGCTGCGCTCCCAGGCCCTGGAGCTCAACAAGAGGAAGGTGCGCTCACCTGGGGCTCACCTGGGGGGGTTAGGCTCACCTGGGGGCTCACCTGGGGCTCACCTGGGGGCTCATCTGGGGGTTTGGGCTCACCTGGGGGTTTGGGCTCACCGGGGGGTTGGGGTCAGCTGGGGGTTGAGAGGGGACCCAAAGGGTTGGGCTCACCTGGGGCTCACCTGGGGCTCACCTGCGGGTTTGGGCTCATCTGGGGGCTCACCTGGGGGTTTGTGCTCACCTGGGGGCTCACCTGGGGGTTTGGGCTCACCTGGGGCTCACCTGGGGGCTCATCTGGGGGGGTTGGGCTCACCTGGGGCTCACCTGGGGGCTTATCTGGGGGCTTGGGGTCACCTGGGGCTCACCTGGGGGTTTGGGCTCACCTGGGGGTTTGGGCTCACCTGGGGCTCACCTAGGGGCTCATCTGGGGGGGTTGGGCTCACCTGGGGGGTTGGGCTCACCTGGGGGCTTATCTGGGGGCTTGGGGTCACCTGGGGCTCACCTGGGGGTTTGGGCTCACCTGGGGGTTTGGGCTCACCTGGGGCTCACCTAGGGGCTCATCTGGGGGGGTTGGGCTCACCTGGGGGGTTGGGCTCACCTGGGGGCTTATCTGGGGGCTTGGGGTCACCTGGGGCTCACCTGGGGGTTTGGGCTCACTTGAGGCCTCACCTGGGGCTCAACTGGGGGTTTGTGCTCACCTGGGGGCTCACCTGGGGGGGTTGGGCTCACCTGGGGGGTTGGGCTCACCTGGGGGCTCACCTGGAGGTTGGGGCTCACCTGGGGCTCACCTGGGGGGTTGGGCTCACCTGGGGCTCACCTGGGGGTTTATGCTCACCTGGGGGCTCACCTGGGGGTTTGGGATCACCTGGGGCTCACCTGGGGGTTTGGGCTCACCTGGGGGCTCACCTGGGGGTCACCTAGGGCTCACCTGGGGGGTTGGGCTCACCTGGGGGCTCACCTGGGGTCTCATCTGGGGGGTTGGGCTCACCTGGGGGTTTGGGTTCACCTGGGGCTCACCTGAGGCTCACCTGGGGGTTTTGGCTCACCTGGGGCTCACCTGGGGGGTTGGGCTCACCTGGGGGCTCACCTGGGGGGGTGGGCTCACCTGGGGGTTGGGGTCAGCTGGGGGTTGGGGTGCCAGGGGTGGGGGTGCTGATGCGGGGGGTGGGGTGTTGGGGTGCTGACGCGGGGGTGCGGGGTGTTGGGGTGCGGGGGTGCTGACGCGGGGTGCGGGGTGTTGGGGTGCGGGGGTGTTGCGGGGTTGCTGACGCGGGGGTGCTGGTGCGGGGGTGCCGGCAGGCGGTGGAGGCGGCGCAGTTGGCCGAGGACCTGCGGGCGCAGGGCGAGCACGCGCAGCAGCGGCTGCGGGAGCTGCAGGGCTGCGCCAGCGAGAGCCGCGCTGCCCGCGACAAAGAGGCGCTGGGGCTGAAACGCGCACAGGTGGGCGCGGCCGCACGGGGCCTACGGGCGCTATGGGTCTCTATGGGTCCCTATGAGCTCTATGGGTCTCTATGGGTCCTTATGGGTCCCTATGGGCTCTATGGGGCTCTATGGGTCCCTATGGGTCCTTATGGGTCTCTATGGGTCCCTATGGGCTCTGTGGGTCCCTATGGTCCACATGGGTCGCGTCCCCACAGGAGGAGCTGTCGCGGCTGCGGCGGAAGCTGGAGAAGCAGCGCAAGGTCGAGGTCTATGCCGACGCCGACCAAATCCTGCAGGAGGAGATCAAGGAGTACCGGGTGCGTGGGGCAGCGCGTGGGGCAGCGCGTGGGGCAGCGCGTGGGGCGGGGCGGGAGGGCACCCCGGTGGCGTGGGAGGACCCATCGGTGGTTTTGATGAACGTCAGGTTGGGTTTGGAGACCCAGAAGTTGGGTTTGAAGACCCTGGGGTTGGGATTGAGGCCCTCAAGTTGGGTTTGGAGACCCTTGGGTTGGGTTTGAAGACCCAGAAGTTGGGTTTGAAGCCCCTGGGGTTGGGTTTGGAGAACTCGGCTCCGCGTTGGTGCCCCCCGGCTGGTCCCAGGTGTGACCAGGTGGTGGCTGTGGCCCCGCCCCCCCCTCAGGCCCGCCTCACCTGCCCGTGCTGCAACGCCCGCAAGAAGGACGCCGTGCTCACCAAGTGCTTCCACGTCTTCTGCTTCGAGTGCGTCAAGAGCCGCTACGACACCCGGCAGCGCAAGTGCCCCAAGTGCAACGCGGCCTTCGGCGCCCACGACTTCCACCGCGTCTACATCAGCTGAGCTGCCCCACCCCCACCCACGGGTGACCCTCGACCCCACCCAGAGGTGACCCTTGGGTTCTTCTCGATGACCCTTGGGTCCTCAACAACCCCTGGGTGACCCTTGACCCCCCCCCCCATGGGTTCTCGATGCCCCTTGGGTTCTCAACGACCCCCGGGTGACCCTTGACCCCCACCCATGGGTGACCCTTGAACCCCCCCTTGGGTTCTTGACCACCCTTGGGTCCTCAACGACCCCTGGGTGACCCTTGACCCCACCCCTGGGTTCTCGATGACCCTTGGGTTCTCCTCGATCACCCTTGGGTTTTCAACCACCCACGGGTGACCCTTGACCCCACCCATGGGTGACCCTCGATGACCCTTGGATCCTCAACCACCCACGGGTGACCCTTGACCCCCCCCCCGAGGGGTGACCCTCGATGACCCTTGGGTTCTCCTCGATGACCCTTGGGTCCTCAACCACCTTTGGGTGACCCTTGACCTCCCCCTTGGGTTCTTGACCCCCCCTCCCTTGGGTCCTCAGCGACCCCTGGGTGACCCTTGACCCCCCCCCATGGGTTCTCGATGCCCCTTGGGTTCTCAACGACCCCCGGGTGACCCTTGACCGCCACCCATGGGTTCTCGATGACCCTTGGGTTCTCAACGACCCCCGGGTGACCCTTGACCCCACCCATGGGTGACCCTTGACCCCACCATGGGTTCTCAATGACCCTTGGGTTCTCCTCAATGACCCTTGGGTCCTCAACAACTCCTGGGTGACCCTTGACCCACCCCTTGGGTTCTTGACCCCCCCCTTGGATCCTCAGCAACCCCTGGGTGACCCTTGACCCCCTTCCCTGGATTCTCCTTGACCACCCTTGGGTCCTCAGCGACCCCTGGGTGACCCTTGACCCCACCCATGGATGACCCTTGACCCCCTTCCCTGGGTGACCCTTGACCCCCTTCCCTGGGTGACCCTTGACCCCACCCATAGGTGACCCTTGACCCCCCTTTGGGTTCTTGACCACCCTTGGGTCCTCAACGACCCCTGGGTGACCCTTGACACCCCCCCCCCCCCCGGTGACCCTTCACCTCCCTCAGGTGACCTTTGACCCCTCCCCCCCAGACCTTCCCGTTGGGTGTCCCCCCCCCCCCTTGGAGCTCCATCCCTTCATCCCTGGTTGTGTCACCTGAACCCTGTGGTGACCCCTGACCCCACCCCCACCCCCAGGTGACCCCAGGTGACCTCCGGGTGGTCCCACCCCACCCCCCACCCCCAATAAAGCCCTCGGAGCGGTGGCCGTGGTTGTCTTTGGCTTCTGGGAGGGGGAGGGGGAGATGGGGGGGGGGACCGAGGGGTGGGGGAGACTTCAAGGTGGACCAGGAAGTTCTTGAGAAGATCCCAAGGGGGGGGGGAGGAGACCCCAGGGGGTGCCAGGAACCCATAAGGACGTGGGGTGGGGGAGGGGAGGACCCCAGGAACCCATAAGGACCTCGAGTGGGGGAGGGGAAGACCCCGAAGAAGACCTCAAGGTGGACCAGGAAGCTCTTGAGAAGACCCCAAGGCGGGGGAGGGACCCCAGGGGGTCCCAGGAACCCATAGGGACGTGGGGTGGGGGAGGGGAGGACCCCAGGAACCCATAACGACCTCGAGTGGGGGAGGGGAAGACCTCAAGGTGGAAGAGGAAGCTCTCGAGAAGCTCCCGTGGTGGCTCCTCCCACCACTTCCTTCCTCCCCGCCCCCCCCCCCCCCCCCACCCGTCATGGCCGGTGGCCGCGACCGCGTCCTGCGGGCGCTGGAGGAGCTGTCGGCGCGGGAACTTCGGCACCTGAAGGTGGAGCTGAACCGGCTGCCAGTGGCCGCGGGGACCATCCCGCGCGGGACCATGGAGGACGCCGACGCCGTGGAGCTCACCCAGCTCCTCGTGGGGCGCTACCGGGAGGACAACGCGGCCACCGTGGTCGCCGCCGCCCTCCGGCGCATCCACCGCCTCGACCTGGCCGACATGGTGGGGGGCGACAACGGTGAGAGGGGGGTGGTGGCATCTCCCAAGGGTTGGGCTGGGTTGGAGGCATCTCCAAGGGTTGGGTTGAGGTCAATGGGTTGGGTTCGGTTGGTGGCATCTCCAAGGGTTGGGTTGGGGTGATTGGGTTGGGTTGGTGGCATCTCCCAATGGTGGAGTTGGGGTCGTTGGGTTCGGTTGGAGCCATGTCCAAGGGTTGGGTTGGGTGTCGTTGGGTTGGGTTGGTGGCATCTCCAAGGGTTGGGTTGGGTTCTTTGGGTTGGGTTGGTGGCATCTCCAAGGTTTGAGCTGGGGACCTTGTGTTGGGTTGGTGGCGTCTGCAAGGGTTGGGTTGGTGGCATCTCCCAAGGGTTGGGTTGGGTTGGGTTCGGGTCGTTGGGTTGGTGGCATCTCCAAGGGTTGGGTTGGTGGCATCTCCAAGGTTTGGATTGGGGTCGTTGAGTTGAGTTGGTGGCATCTCCAAGGGTTGGGTATGGGTCATTGGGTTGGTGGCATCTCCAAGGGTTGGGTTGGTGGCATCTCCAAGGGTTGGGTTGGGGTCGTTGGGTTGGGTGGGTGGCATCTCCAAGGGTTGGGTTGGTGGCATCTCCAAGGGTCGGGTTGGGGTCATTGAGTTGGGTTGGTGGCATCTCCAAGGGTTGGGCTGGGGTCGTTGGGTTGGGTTGGTGGCATCTCCAAGGGTTGAGTTGGGGTCGTTGAGTTGGGTTGGTGGCATCTCCAAGGCTTGGGTTCGGGTCGTTTGGTTGGTGGCGTCTCCAAGGGTTGTGTTGGGATGATGGCATCTCCAAGGGTTGGGTTGGGGTCGTTGGGTTGGGTTGGTGGCATCTCCAAGGGTTGAGTTGGGGTCTTTGGGTTGGGTTGGTGGCATCTCCCAAGGGTTGGGTTCGTGGGTTGGCTTGGTGGCATCTCCAAGGGTTGGGTTGGGTTGGTGGCATCTCCAAGGGTTGGGTTGGGGTCATCGGGTTGGTGGCATCGCCAAGGGTTGGGTTGGGGTCATTGGGTTGGGTTGGTGGCCTCTCCAAGGGTTGAGTTGGGGTCATTGGGTTGGTGGCGTCTCCAGGGGTTGGGTTGGTGACATCTCCAAGGGTTGGGTTGGGGTCGTTGGGTTTGGTTGGTGGCATCTCCAAAGGTTGAGTTGGGGTCTTTGGCTTTGGTTGGTGGCATCTCCAAAGGTTGGGTTGGGGTCTTTGGGTTGGGTTGGGTTAGTGGCTTCTCCAAGGGTTGGGTTGGGGTTCTTGGGTTGGGTTGGTGGCATCTCCAAGGGTTGGGTTGGGTTCGTTGAGTTGGGCTGGTGGCATCTCCAAGGGTTGGGTTGGGTTGTTGGCATCTCCAAGGGTTGGGTTGGGTTCTTTGGGTTGGGTTGGTGGCACCTCCAAGGTTTGAGCTGGGGACCTTGCGTTGGGTTGGTGGCGTCTGTAAGGATTGGGTTGGACGCATCTCCCAAGGGTTGGGTTGCGTTGGTGGCATTTCCAAGGGTTGGATAGGGTTGGTGGCATCTCCCAAGGGTTGGGTTGGGGTCGTTGGGTTGGGTTGGTGGCGTCTCCAAGGGTTGAGTTGGGGTCGTTCAGTTGGGTTGGTGTCATCTCCAAGGGTTGGGTTGGGTTCGTTGAGCTGGGTTGGTGGCATCTCCAAGGGTTGGTTTGGTGTCGTTGAGTTGGGTTGGTGGCATCTCCAAGGGTTGGGTTGGGGTCGTTGGGTTGGGTTGGGTTGGGGTCGTTGGATTGGTGGCATCTCCAAGGGTTGGGTTGGTGGCATCTCCAAGGTTTGGTTTGGGGTCGTTGAGTTGAGTTGGTGGCATCTCCAAGGGTTGAGTTGGGGTCGTTGGTTTCGGTTGGTGGCATCTCCCAAAGGTTGGGTTGGGGTCGTTGAGTTGGGTTGGTGCCATCTCCAAGGGTTGGGTTGCGGTCGTTGGATTGGGTTGGTGCCATATCCAAGGGTTGGGTTGGGGTCGTTGGTTTCGGTTGGTGGCATCTCCCAAAGGTTGGGTTGGGGCCGTTGAGTTGGGTTGGTGCCATCTCCAAGGGTTGGGTTGGGTTGATGGCATCTCCAAGGTGTAGGTTGGGGTCGTTGGGTTGGGTTGGGTTGGTGGCATCTCCAAGGGTTGGGCTGGGGTCGTTGGGTTGGGTTGGTGGCATCTCCAAGGTTTGGGTTGGTGGCATCTCCAATGTTTGGGTTGGGGTCGTTGTGTTGGTGGCATCTCCAAGGTTTGGGTTGGGGTCGTTGTGTTGGTGGCATCTCCAAGGGTTGGGTTGGGGTCGTTGGGTTAGAGGCATCTCTCAAGGGTTGGGTTCGGTTGGTGGCATCTCCAAGGGTTGGGTTGTGGTCGTTGGGTTGGGGTTCTTGGGTGGGTTGGTGGCATCTCCAAGGGTTGAGTTGGGGTCGTTTCGTTGGGTTGGTGGCATCTCCAAGGGTTGGGTTGTGGTCATTGGGTTGGGTTGGTGGCTTCTCCAAGGGTTGGGTTGGTGGCTTCTCCAAGGGTTGAGTTGGGGTCGTTGGGTTGCGTTGGTGGCATCTCCAAGGGTTGGGTTGGGGTCCTTGGTTTGGGGGCATCTCCCAACGGTTGGGTTGGGGTCTTTGGGTTGGGTTGGTGGCATCTGCAAGGGTTGGGTTGGGGTCGTTGGGTTGGGTTGGTGGCATCTCCAAGGCTTGCGGTGAGGTCGTTGGGTTGGGTTGGTGGCATCTCCCAAGGGTTGGGTTGGGGTCGTTGGGTTGGAGGCATTTCCAAGGGTTGGGTTGGTGGCATCTCCAAGGGTTGGGTTGAGGTCGTTGGGTTGGGTTGGTGGCATCTCCAAGGGTTGGGTTGGTTTGGGTTGGTGGCATCTCCAAGGGTTGGGTTGGGGTCGTTGGGTTGGTGGCATCTCCAAGGGTTGGGTTGGTGGCATCTCCAAGGGTTGGGTTGGGGTCGTTGGGTTGGTGGCATCTCCAAGGGTTGGGCTGGGGTGGTTGAGTTGGGTTGGTGGCGTCTCCAAGGGTTGGGTTGGGTTGGTGACATCTCCAAGGGTTGGGGTCGTTGAGTTGGGTTGGTGGCATCTCCAAGGGTTGTGTTGGGGGCGTTGGGTTGGGTTGGTGGCATCTCCAAGGGCTGAGTTGGGGTCGTTGAGTTGGGCTGGTGGCATCTCCAAGGGTTTGGATGGGTTCGTTGAGTTGGGTTGGTGGCATCTCCAAGGGTTGGTTTTGGGTCGTTGAGTTGGATTGGTGGCATCTCCAAGGGTTGGGTTGGGGTCGTTGGTTTGGGTTGGGTTGGGGTCGTTGGGTTGGTGGCATCTCCAAGGGTTGGGTTGGGGTCATTGAGTTGGGTTGGTGGCATCTCCAAGGGTTGGGTTGGGGTCGTTGAGTTTTGTTGGTGGCATCTCCAAGGGTTGGGTTGGGATCATTGGGTTGGTGGCTTCTCCAAGGGTTGAGTTGGGGTCGTTGGGTTGGGTTGGTGACATCTCCAAGGGTTGGGTTGGGGTCGTTGGGTTGGTGACATCTCCAAGGGTTGGGTTGGTGACATGTCTAAGGGTGGGGTTGGTGGCATCTCCAAGGGTTGGGTTGGGGTCGTTTGGTTTGGTTGGTGGCATCTCCAAGGGTTGAATTGGGGTCGTTGGCTTGGGTTGGTGGCATCTCCAACGGTTGGGTTGGGGTCGTTGAGTTTTGTTGGTGGCATCTCCAAGGGTTGGGTTGGGGTCGTTGGGTTGGGTTGGTGGCTTCTCCAAAGGTTGAATTGGGGTCGTTGGGTTGGGTTGGGGTCGTTGGGAGGGTGGCATCTCCAAGGGTTGGGTTGGGGTCATTGGGTTGGGTTGGTGGCGTCTCCAAGGGTTGAGTTGGGGGTCATTGGGTTGGAGACATCTCCAGGGGTTGGGTTGGGGTCATCGGGTTGGTGGCATCGCCAAGGGTTGGGTTGGGGTCATTGGGATGGGTTGGTGGCATCTTCCAAGGTTGAGTTGGGATCTTTGGGTTTGGTTGGTGGCTTCTCCAAGGGTTGGGGTGGGGTCATTGGGTTGGTGGCATCCCCAAAGGTTGGGTTGGGGTCGTTGGGTTGAGTTGGTGGCTTCTCCAAGGGTTGGGTTGGGGTCGTTGGGTTGCGTTGGTGGCATCTCCAAGGGTTGGGTTGGGGTCATTGGGTTGGTGGCATCTCCAAGGGTTGGGTTGGGGTCGTTGGATTGGGTTGGTGACATCCCCAAGGGTTGGGTTGGGGTCATTGGGTTGGGTTGGTGGCATCTTCAAAGGTTGCGTTGGGATCTTTGGGTTTGGTTGGTGGCTTCTCCAAGGGTTGGGTTGGGGTCATAGGTTTGGGTTGGGTTGGTGGCATCTCAAAGGGTTGGGTTGGGGTTCTTGGGTTGGGTTGGTGACATCTCCCAAGGGTTGGGTTTAGTTGGGGTCGTTGGGTTGGGTTGGTGGCACCTCCAAGGGTTGGGTTGGGTTGGTGGCATCTCCAAGGGTTGGATTGGAGGCGCCTCCCAAGGTTTGGGTTGTTGGGTTGGGTTGGTGGCATCTCCAAGGGTTGGATTGGAGGCGTCTCCCAAGGTTTGGGTTGTTGGGTTGGGTTGGTGGCATCTCCAAGGCTTGGGTTGTGTTAGTTGCATCTCCAAGGGTTGAATAGGGGTCGTTGGGTTGGGTTGGTGGCATCTCCAAGGGTTGGGTTGGGGTCGTTGAGTTGGGTTGGTGGCATCTCCAAGGGTTGGGTTGGGGTCATTGGGTTGGGTTGGTGGCATCTCCAAGGGTTGGGTTGGGGTCGTTGAGTTGGGTTGGTGGCATCTCCAAGGGTTGGGTTGGGGTCATTGGGTTGGTTTGGTGACATCTCCAAGGGTTGGGTTGGGTTGGTGGCATCTCCAAGGGTTGCATTGGGGTCGTTGGGTTGGGTTGGTGGCATCTCCAAGGGTTGGGTTGGGGTCGTTGAGTTGGGTTGGTGGCATCTCCAAAGGTTGGGCTGGGGTCGTTGGGTTGGGTTGGTGGCATCTCCAAGGGTTGGGTTGGGGTCATCGGGTTGGTGGCGTCTCCAGGGGTTGGGTTGCTGACATCTCCAAAGGTTGTCTTGGGGTCGTTGGTTTGGGTTGGTGGCTTCTCCAAGGGTTAAGTTGGGGTCGTTGTGTTGGTGGCATCTCCAAGGGTTGGGTTGGGTTGGTGGCATCTCCAAGGGTTGGGTTGGGGTCGTTGGGTTTGGTTAGTGGCATCTCCAAAGGTTGAGTTGTGGTCTTTGGGTTGGGTTGGTGGCTTCTCCAAGGGTTGGGTTGGGGTCTTTGGGTTGGGTTGGGTTGGTGGCATCTCCAAGGGTTGAGTTGGAGTTCTTGGGTTGGGTTGGTGGCATCTCCAAGGGTTGGGTTGGGGTCGTTGGGTTGGGTTGGTGGCATCTCCAAGGGTTGGGTTGGGTTCTTTGGGTTGGGTTGGTGGCATCTCCAAGGTTTGAGCTGGGGACCTTGCGTTGGGTTGGTGGCGTCTGCAAGGGTTGGGTTGGTTGCATCTCCAAGGGTTGGGTAGGGTTGGTGGCATCTCCCAAGGGTTGGGTTGGGGTCGTTGGGTTGGGTTGGTGGCATCTCCAAGGGTTGGTTTTGTGTTGTTGAGTTGGGTTGGTGGCATCTCCAAGGGTTGGGTTGGGGTCGTTGGGTTGGGTTGGGTTCGGGTCGTTGGGTTGGTGGCATCTCCAAGGGTTGGGTTGGTGGCATCTCCAAGGTTTGGATTGGGGTCGTTGAGTTGAGTTGGTGGCATCTCCAAGGGTTGGGTATGGGTCATTGGGTTGGTGGAATCTCCAAGGGTTGGGTTGATGGCATCTCCAAGGGTTGGGCTGGGGTCGTTGGGTTGGGTGGGTGGCATCTCCAAGGGTTGGGTTGGTGGCATCTCCAAGGGTCGGGTTGGGGTCGTTGAGTGTGGTGGGTAGCATCTCCAAGGGTTGGGTTGGGGTCGTTGGGATGGGTTGGTGGCATCTCCAAGGGTTGAGTTGGGGTCGTTGAGTTGGGTTGGTGGCATCTCCAAGGCTTGGGTTCGGGTCGTTTGGTTGGTGGCGTCTCCAAGGGTTGTGTTGGGTTGGAGGCATCTCCAAGGGTTGCATTGGGGTCATTGGGTTGGTTTGGTGGCATCTCCAAGGGTTGGTTTGGTGGCTTCTCCAAGGGTTGAGTTGGGGTCGTTGGTTTGGTGACATCTCCAAGGGCTGGGTTGGGGTCGTTGGGTTGGGTTGGTGGCATCTCCAAGGGTTGAGTTGGGGTCTTTGGGTTCGGTTGGTGGCATCTCCAAGGATTGGGTTGGGGTCATCGGGTTGGTGGCATCGCCAAGGGTTGGGTTGGTGGCATCTCCAAGAGTTGGGTTGGTGGCATCTCCAAGGGTTGGGCTGGGGTCGTTGGGTTGGGTTGGGGGCATCTCCAAGGGTTGTGTTGGGGTGATTGGGTTGGGTTGGTGGCATCTCCAAGGTTTGGGTTGGGGTCGTTGTGTTGGTGGCATCTCCCAAGGGTTGGGCTGGTGTCGTTGGGTTGGTGGCATCTCCAAGGGTTGGGTTGAGGTCGTTGGGTTGGGCTGGTGGCATCTCCCAAGGGTTGGGTTGGGGTCGTTGAGTTGAGTTGGTGGCATCTCCAAGGGTTGGGCTGGGGTCGTTGGGTTGGGTTGGGGGCATCTCCAAGGGTTGTGTTGGGGTGATTGGGTTGGGTTGGTGGCATCTCCAAGGTTTGGGTTGGGGTCGTTGTGTTGGTGGCATCTCCCAAGGGTTGGGCTGGTGTCGTTGGGTTGGTGGCATCTCCAAGGGTTGGGTTGAGGTCGTTGGGTTGGGCTGGTGGCATCTCCCAAGGGTTGGGTTGGGGTCGTTGGGTTGGAGGCATTTCCAAGGGTTGGGTTGGGTTGGTGGCATCTCCAAGGGTTGGGTTGAGGTCATCAGGTTGGTGGCATCTCCAAGGATTGGTCTGGGGTCGTTGGGTTGGTGTCAACTCCAAGGGTTGGGTTGGAGTCGTTGAGTTGGGTTGGTGGCGTCTCCAAAGGTTGGGTTGGGGTCGTTGGGTTGGATTGGTGGCTTCTCCAAGGGTTGAGTTGGGGTCGTTGAGTTGGTGACGTCTCCAAGGGTTGGGTTTGGGTCGTTGGGTTGGGTTGGTGGCATCTCCAAGGGTTGGGTTGGGGTCGTTGGGTTGGGTTGGTGGCATCTTCCAAGGTTGAGTTGGGATCTTTGGGTTTGGTTGGTGGCTTCTCCAAGGGTTGGGGTGGGGTCGTTGGGTTGGTGGCATCCCCAAAGGTTGGGTTGGGGTCGTTGGGTTGAGTTGGTGGCTTCTCCAAGGGTTGGGTTGGGGTCGTTGGGTTGCGTTGGTGGCATCTCCAAGGGTTGGGTTGGGGTCATTGGGTTGGGTTGGTGGCATCTTCAAAGGTTGCGTTGGGATATTTGGGTTTGGTTGGTGGCTTCTCCAAGGGTTGGGTTGGGGTCATAGGTTTGGGTTGGGTTGGTGGCATCTCCAAGGGTTGGGTTGGGGTTCTTGGGTTGGGTTGGTGACATCTCCCAAGGGTTGGGTTTAGTTGGGGTCGTTGGGTTGGGTTGGTGGCACCTCCAAGGGTTGGGTTGGGTTGGTGGCATCTCCAAGGGTTGGATTGGAGGCGTCTCCCAAGGTTTGGGTTGTTGGGTTGGGTTGGTGGCATCTCCAAGGCTTGGGTTGGGTTGGTGGCATCTCCAAGGGTTGAATAGGGGTCGTTGGGTTGGGTTGGTGGCATCTCCAAGGGTTGGGTTGGGGTCGTTGAGTTGGGTTGGTGGCATCTCCAAGGGTTGGGTTGGGGTCATTGGGTTGGGTTGGTGGCATCTCCAAGGGTTGGGTTGGGGTCGTTGAGTTGGGTTGGTGGCATCTCCAAGGGTTGGGTTGGGGTCATTGGGTTGGTTTGGTGACATCTCCAAGGGTTGGGTTGGGTTGGTGGCATCTCCAAGGGTTGCATTGGGGTCGTTGGGTTGGGTTGGTGGCATCTCCAAGGGTTGGGTTGGGGTCGTTGAGTTGGGTTGGTGGCATCTCCAAAGGTTGGGCTGGGGTCGTTGGGTTGGGTTGGTGGCATCTCCAAGGGTTGGGTTGGGGTCATCGGGTTGGTGGCGTCTCCAGGGGTTGGGTTGCTGACATCTCCAAAGGTTGTCTTGGGGTCGTTGGTTTGGGTTGGTGGCTTCTCCAAGGGTTAAGTTGGGGTCGTTGTGTTGGTGGCATCTCCAAGGGTTGGGTTGGGGTCGTTGGGTTTGGTTAGTGGCATCTCCAAAGGTTGAGTTGTGGTCTTTGGGTTGGGTTGGTGGCTTCTCCAAGGGTTGGGTTGGGGTCTTTGGGTTGGGTTGGGTTGGTGGCATCTCCAAGGGTTGAGTTGGAGTTCTTGGGTTGGGTTGGTGGCATCTCCAAGGGTTGGGTTGGGGTCGTTGGGTTGGGTTGGTGGCATCTCCAAGGGTTGGGTTGGGTTCTTTGTGTTGGGTTGGTGGCATCTCCAAGGTTTGAGCTGGGGACCTTGCGTTGGGTTGGTGGCGTCTGCAAGGGTTGGGTTGGTTGCATCTCCAAGGGTTGGGTAGGGTTGGTGGCATCTCCCAAGGGTTGAGTTGGGGTCGTTGGGTTGGGTTGGTGGCATCTCCAAGGGTTGGTTTGGTGTTGTTGAGTTGGGTTGGTGGCATCTCCAAGGGTTGGGTTGGGGTCGTTGGGTTGGGTTGGGTTCGGGTCGTTGGGTTGGTGGCATCTCCAAGGGTTGGGTTGGTGGCATCTCCAAGGTTTGGATTGGGGTCGTTGAGTTGAGTTGGTGGCATCTCCAAGGGTTGGGTATGGGTCATTGGGTTGGTGGAATCTCCAAGGGTTGGGTTGGTGGCATCTCCAAGGGTTGGGCTGGGGTCGTTGGGTTGGGTGGGTGGCATCTCCAAGGGTTGGGTTGGTGGCATCTCCAAGGGTCGGGTTGGGGTCGTTGAGTTGGGTTGGTGGCATCTCCAAGGCTTGGGTTCGGGTCGTTTGGTTGGTGGCGTCTCCAAGGGTTCTGTTGGGTTGGAGGCATCTCCAAGGGTTGCATTGGGGTCATTGGGTTGGTTTGGTGGCATCTCCAAGGGTTGGGTTGGTGGCTTCTCCAAGGGTTGAGTTGGGGTCGTTGGTTTGGTGACATCTCCAAGGGCTGGGTTGGGGTCATCGGGTTGGTGGCATCGCCAAGGGTTGGGTTGGGGTCATTGGGTTGGGTTGGTGGCGTCTCCAAGGGTTGAGTTGGGGTCGTTGAGTTGGGTTGGTGGCATCTCCAAGAGTTGGGTTGGTGGCATCTCCAAGGTTTGGGTTGGGGTCGTTGAGTTGAGTTGGTGGCATCTCCAAGGGTTGGGCTGGGGTCGTTGGGTTGGGTTGGGGGCATCTCCAAGGGTTGTGTTGGGGTGATTGGGTTGGGTTGGTGGCATCTCCAAGGTTTGGGTTGGGGTCGTTGTGTTGGTGGCATCTCCCAAGGGTTGGGCTGGTGTCGTTGGGTTGGTGGCATCTCCAAGGGTTGGGTTGAGGTCGTTGGGTTGGGCTGGTGGCATCTCCCAAGGGTTGGGTTGGGGTCGTTGAGTTGAGTTGGTGGCATCTCCAAGGGTTGGGCTGGGGTCGTTGGGTTGGGTTGGGGGCATCTCCAAGGGTTGTGTTGGGGTGATTGGGTTGGGTTGGTGGCATCTCCAAGGTTTGGGTTGGGGTCGTTGTGTTGGTGGCATCTCCCAAGGGTTGGGCTGGTGTCGTTGGGTTGGTGGCATCTCCAAGGGTTGGGTTGAGGTCGTTGGGTTGGGCTGGTGGCATCTCCCAAGGGTTGGGTTGGAGGCATTTCCAAGGGTTGGGTTGGGTTGGTGGCATCTCCAAGGGTTGGGTTGAGGTCATCAGGTTGGTGGCATCTCCAAGGATTGGTCTGGGGTCGTTGGGTTGGTGTCATCTCCAAGGGTTGGGTTGGAGTCGTTGAGTTGGGTTGGTGGCGTCTCCAAAGGTTGGGTTGGGGTCGTTGGGTTGGATTGGTGACGTCTCCAAGGGTTGGGTTGGGGTCGTTGGGTTGGGTTGGTGGCATCTCCAAGGGTTGGGTTGGGGTCGTTGGGTTGGGTTGGTGGCATCTCCAAGGGTTGAGTTGGGGTCTTTGGGTTGGGTTGGTGGCATCTCCCAAGGGTTGGGTTCGTGGGTTGGCTTGGTGGCATCTCCAAGGGTTGGGTTGGGTTGGTGGCATCTCCAAGGGTTGGGTTGGGGTCATCGGGTTGGTGGCATCGCCAAGGGTTGGGTTGGGGTCATTGGGTTGGGTTGGTGGCGTCTCCAAGGGTTGAGTTGGGGTCATTGGGTTGGTGGCGTCTCCAGGGGTTGGGTTGGGGTCGTTGGGTTGGTGACATCTCCAAGGGTTGGGTTGGGGTCGTTGGGTTTGGTTGGTGGCATCTCCAAAGGTTGGGTTGGGGTCTTTGGGTTGGGTTGGGTTAGTGGCTTCTCCAAGGGTTGGGTTGGGGTTCTTGGGTTGGGTTGGTGGCATCTCCAAGGGTTGGGTTGGTGGCATCTCCAAGGGTTGGGTTGGGTTCGTTGAGTTGGGCTGGTGGCATCTCCAAGGGTTGGGTTGGGTTGGTGGCATCTCCCAAGGGTTGGGTTGGAGGCATTTCCAAGGGTTGGGTTGGTGGCATCTCCAAGGGTTGGGTTGAGGTCGTTGGGTTGGGTTGGTGGCATCTCCAAGGGTTGGGTTGGTTTGGGTTGGTGGCATCTCCAAGGGTTGGGTTGGGGTCATTGGGTTGGGATGGTGGCATCTCCAAGGGTTGGGTTGGGGTCATCAGGTTGGTGGCATCTCCAAGGGTTGGGCTGGGGTCGTTGGTTTGGGTTGGTGGCTTCTCCAAGGGTTGGGTTGGGGTCGTTGGGTTGGTGGCATCTCCAAGGGTTGGGTTGGTGGCATCTCCAAGGGTTGGGTTGGGGTCGTTGGGTTGGTGTCGTCTCCAAGGGTTGGGTTGGGGTCGTTGGGTTGGTGACATCTCCACGGGTTGGGTTGGGGATCGTTGGGTTGGTGGCATCTCCAAGGGTTGGGTTGGGGTCGTTGGGTTTGGTTAGTGGCATCTCCAAAGGTTGAGTTGTGGTCTTTGGGTTGGGTTGGTGGCTTCTCCAAGGGTTGGGTTGGGGTCTTTGGGTTGGGTTGGGTTGGTGGCATCTCCAAGGGTTGAGTTGGAGTTCTTGGGTTGGGTTGGTGGCATCTCCAAGGGTTGGGTTGGGGTCGTTGGGTTTGGTTAGTGGCATCTCCAAAGGTTGAGTTGTGGTCTTTGGGTTGGGTTGGTGGCTTCTCCAAGGGTTGGGTTGGGGTCTTTGGGTTGGGTTGGGTTGGTGGCATCTCCAAGGGTTGAGTTGGAGTTCTTGGGTTGGGTTGGTGGCATCTCCAAGGGTTGGGTTGGGGTCGTTGGGTTGGGTTGGTGGCATCTCCAAGGGTTGGGTTGGGTTCTTTGTGTTGGGTTGGTGGCATCTCCAAGGTTTGAGCTGGGGACCTTGCGTTGGGTTGGTGGCGTCTGCAAGGGTTGGGTTGGTTGCATCTCCAAGGGTTGGGTAGGGTTGGTGGCATCTCCCAAGGGTTGAGTTGGGGTCGTTGGGTTGGGTTGGTGGCATCTCCAAGGGTTGGTTTGGTGTTGTTGAGTTGGGTTGGTGGCATCTCCAAGGGTTGGGTTGGGGTCGTTGGGTTGGGTTGGGTTCGGGTCGTTGGGTTGGTGGCATCTCCAAGGGTTGGGTTGGTGGCATCTCCAAGGTTTGGATTGGGGTCGTTGAGTTGAGTTGGTGGCATCTCCAAGGGTTGGGTATGGGTCATTGGGTTGGTGGAATCTCCAAGGGTTGGGTTGGTGGCATCTCCAAGGGTTGGGCTGGGGTCGTTGGGTTGGGTGGGTGGCATCTCCAAGGGTTGGGTTGGTGGCATCTCCAAGGGTCGGGTTGGGGTCGTTGAGTTGGGTTGGTGGCATCTCCAAGGCTTGGGTTCGGGTCGTTTGGTTGGTGGCGTCTCCAAGGGTTCTGTTGGGTTGGAGGCATCTCCAAGGGTTGCATTGGGGTCATTGGGTTGGTTTGGTGGCATCTCCAAGGGTTGGGTTGGTGGCTTCTCCAAGGGTTGAGTTGGGGTCGTTGGTTTGGTGACATCTCCAAGGGCTGGGTTGGGGTCATCGGGTTGGTGGCATCGCCAAGGGTTGGGTTGGGGTCATTGGGTTGGGTTGGTGGCGTCTCCAAGGGTTGAGTTGGGGTCGTTGAGTTGGGTTGGTGGCATCTCCAAGAGTTGGGTTGGTGGCATCTCCAAGGTTTGGGTTGGGGTCGTTGAGTTGAGTTGGTGGCATCTCCAAGGGTTGGGCTGGGGTCGTTGGGTTGGGTTGGGGGCATCTCCAAGGGTTGTGTTGGGGTGATTGGGTTGGGTTGGTGGCATCTCCAAGGTTTGGGTTGGGGTCGTTGTGTTGGTGGCATCTCCCAAGGGTTGGGCTGGTGTCGTTGGGTTGGTGGCATCTCCAAGGGTTGGGTTGAGGTCGTTGGGTTGGGCTGGTGGCATCTCCCAAGGGTTGGGTTGGGGTCGTTGAGTTGAGTTGGTGGCATCTCCAAGGGTTGGGCTGGGGTCGTTGGGTTGGGTTGGGGGCATCTCCAAGGGTTGTGTTGGGGTGATTGGGTTGGGTTGGTGGCATCTCCAAGGTTTGGGTTGGGGTCGTTGTGTTGGTGGCATCTCCCAAGGGTTGGGCTGGTGTCGTTGGGTTGGTGGCATCTCCAAGGGTTGGGTTGAGGTCGTTGGGTTGGGCTGGTGGCATCTCCCAAGGGTTGGGTTGGAGGCATTTCCAAGGGTTGGGTTGGGTTGGTGGCATCTCCAAGGGTTGGGTTGAGGTCATCAGGTTGGTGGCATCTCCAAGGATTGGTCTGGGGTCGTTGGGTTGGTGTCATCTCCAAGGGTTGGGTTGGAGTCGTTGAGTTGGGTTGGTGGCGTCTCCAAAGGTTGGGTTGGGGTCGTTGGGTTGGATTGGTGACGTCTCCAAGGGTTGGGTTGGGGTCGTTGGGTTGGGTTGGTGGCATCTCCAAGGGTTGGGTTGGGGTCGTTGGGTTGGGTTGGTGGCATCTCCAAGGGTTGAGTTGGGGTCTTTGGGTTGGGTTGGTGGCATCTCCCAAGGGTTGGGTTCGTGGGTTGGCTTGGTGGCATCTCCAAGGGTTGGGTTGGGTTGGTGGCATCTCCAAGGGTTGGGTTGGGGTCATCGGGTTGGTGGCATCGCCAAGGGTTGGGTTGGGGTCATTGGGTTGGGTTGGTGGCGTCTCCAAGGGTTGAGTTGGGGTCATTGGGTTGGTGGCGTCTCCAGGGGTTGGGTTGGGGTCGTTGGGTTGGTGACATCTCCAAGGGTTGGGTTGGGGTCGTTGGGTTTGGTTGGTGGCATCTCCAAAGGTTGGGTTGGGGTCTTTGGGTTGGGTTGGGTTAGTGGCTTCTCCAAGGGTTGGGTTGGGGTTCTTGGGTTGGGTTGGTGGCATCTCCAAGGGTTGGGTTGGTGGCATCTCCAAGGGTTGGGTTGGGTTCGTTGAGTTGGGCTGGTGGCATCTCCAAGGGTTGGGTTGGGTTGGTGGCATCTCCCAAGGGTTGGGTTGGAGGCATTTCCAAGGGTTGGGTTGGTGGCATCTCCAAGGGTTGGGTTGAGGTCGTTGGGTTGGGTTGGTGGCATCTCCAAGGGTTGGGTTGGTTTGGGTTGGTGGCATCTCCAAGGGTTGGGTTGGGGTCATTGGGTTGGGATGGTGGCAACTCCAAGGGTTGGGTTGGGGTCATCAGGTTGGTGGCATCTCCAAGGGTTGGGCTGGGGTCGTTGGTTTGGGTTGGTGGCTTCTCCAAGGGTTGGGTTGGGGTCGTTGGGTTGGTGGCATCTCCAAGGGTTGGGTTGGTGGCATCTCCAAGGGTTGGGTTGGGGTCGTTGGGTTGGTGTCGTCTCCAAGGGTTGGGTTGGGGTCGTTGGGTTGGTGACATCTCCACGGGTTGGGTTGGGGATCGTTGGGTTGGTGGCATCTCCAAGGGTTAAGTTGGGGTCGTTGGGTTGGGTTGGTGGCATCTCCAATGTTTGGGTTGGGGTCGTTGTGTTGGTGGCATCTCCAAGGGTTGGGTTGGGTTCGTTGTGTTGGTGGCATCTCCAAGGGTTGGGTTGGGGTCGTTGGGTTAGAGGCATCTCTCAAGGGTTGGGTTCGGTTGGTGGCATCTCCAAGGGTTGGGTTGTGGTCGTTGGGTTGGGGTTCTTGGGTGGGTTGCTGGCATCTCCAAGGGTTGAGTTGGGGTCGTTTCGTTGGGTTGGTGGCATCTCCAAGGGTTGGCTTGAGGTCGTTGGGTTGGGTTGGTGGCATCTCCAAGGGTTGGGTTGAGGTCATTGGTTTCGGTTGGTGGCATTTCCAAGGGTTGTGTTGGGGTCGTTGGGTTGGTGGCATCTCCAAGGGTTGGGTTGGGGTGATTGGGTTGGGTTGGTGGCATCTCCCAATGGTGGAGTTGGGGTCGTTGGGTTCGGTTGGAGCCATGTCCAAGGGTTGGGTTGGGTGTCGTTGGTTTGGTGGCATCTCCAAGGGTTGGGTTGGGGTCATCGGTTTGGTGGCATCGCCAAGGGTTGGGTTGGGGTCATTGGGTTGGGGGCGTCTCCAAGGGTTGGGTTGGGGTCGTTGGGTTGGGTTGGTGGCATCTCCAAGGGTTGGGTTGGGGTCATCGGTTTGGTGGCATCTCCAAGGGTTGGGTTGGGGTCATTGGTTTGTTGGCATCTCCAAGGGTTGAGTTGGGGTCGTTGGGTTGGGTTGGTGACATTTCCAACGGTTGGGTTGGGTTGGTGGCATCTCCAAGGGTTGAGTTGGGGACGTTGGGTTGGGTTGGTGGCGTCTCCAAGGGTTGGGTTGGAGGCATCTCCCAAGGGTTGGGTTGGATTGGTGGCATCTCCAAGGGTTGGGCTGGGGTCGGTGAGTTGGGTTGGAGGCATCTCCCAAGGGGTGGGTTGGGTTGGTGGCATCTCCAAGGGTTGGGCTGGGGTCGTTGGGTTCGGTTTGTGGCATCTCCAAGGGTCGGGTTGGGGTCGTTGAGTTGGGTTGGTGGCATCTCCAAGGGTTGGGTTGGGTTGGTGGCATCTCCAAGGTTTGAGTTGGGGTCGTTGTGTTGGTGACATCTCCAAGGGTTGGGTTGGGTTGGTGGCGTCTTTAAGGGTGGGGTTGGAGTCATTGGGTTGGGTTGGTGGCATCTCCAAGGGTTGGGTTGGGTTGGTGGCATCTCCAAGGGTTGGGTTGGGGTCGATGGGTTGGGTTGGTGGCATCTCCAAGGTTTGAGCTGGGGACGTTGGGTTGGTGTCGTCTCCAAAGGTTGGGTTGGACGCATCTCCCAAGGATTGGGTTGGGTTGGTGGCATCTCCAAGGGTTGGGCTGGGGTCGTTGGGTTGGGTTGGTCGCATCTGCAAGGGTTGGGTTGAGTTGGTGGCATCTCCCAAGGGTCGGGTTGGGGTCGTTGAGTTGGTGGCGTCTCCAAGGGTTGGGTTGGGGTCATTGAGTTGCTGGCATTTCCAAGGGTTGGGTTCGGTTGCTGGCATCTCCAAGGGTTGCATTGGGGTCGTTGGGTTGGGTTGGTGGCATCTCCAAGGGTTGGGTTGTGGTCATTGGGTTGGGTTGGTGGCATCTCCAAGGGTTGGGTTGGGGTCGTTGGGTTGGAGGCATTTCCAAGGGTTGGGTTGGGTTGGTGGCATCTCCAAGGGTTGGGTTGAGGTCATCAGGTTGGTGGCATCTCCAAGGATTGGTCTGGGGTCGTTGGGTTGGTGTCAACTCCAAGGGTTGGGTTGGAGTCGTTGAGTTGGGTTGGTGGCGTCTCCAAAGGTTGGGTTGGGGTCGTTGGGTTGGATTGGTGGCTTCTCCAAGGGTTGAGTTGGGGTCGTTGAGTTGGTGACGTCTCCAAGGGTTGGGTTGGGGTCGTTGGGTTGGGTTGGTGGCATCTCCAAGGGTTGGGTTGGGGTCGTTGGGTTGGGTTGGTGGCATCTTCCAAGGTTGAGTTGGGATCTTTGGGTTTGGTTGGTGGCTTCTCCAAGGGTTGGGGTGGGGTCGTTGGGTTGGTGGCATCCCCAAAGGTTGGGTTGGGGTCGTTGGGTTGAGTTGGTGGCTTCTCCAAGGGTTGGGTTGGGGTCGTTGGGTTGCGTTGGTGGCATCTCCAAGGGTTGGGTTGGGGTCATTGGGTTGGGTTGGTGGCATCTTCAAAGGTTGCGTTGGGATATTTGGGTTTGGTTGGTGGCTTCTCCAAGGGTTGGGTTGGGGTCATAGGTTTGGGTTGGGTTGGTGGCATCTCCAAGGGTTGGGTTGGGGTTCTTGGGTTGGGTTGGTGACATCTCCCAAGGGTTGGGTTTAGTTGGGGTCGTTGGGTTGGGTTGGTGGCACCTCCAAGGGTTGGGTTGGGTTGGTGGCATCTCCAAGGGTTGGATTGGAGGCGTCTCCCAAGGTTTGGGTTGTTGGGTTGGGTTGGTGGCATCTCCAAGGCTTGGGTTGGGTTGGTGGCATCTCCAAGGGTTGAATAGGGGTCGTTGGGTTGGGTTGGTGGCATCTCCAAGGGTTGGGTTGGGGTCGTTGAGTTGGGTTGGTGGCATCTCCAAGGGTTGGGTTGGGGTCATTGGGTTGGGTTGGTGGCATCTCCAAGGGTTGGGTTGGGGTCGTTGAGTTGGGTTGGTGGCATCTCCAAGGGTTGGGTTGGGGTCATTGGGTTGGTTTGGTGACATCTCCAAGGGTTGGGTTGGGTTGGTGGCATCTCCAAGGGTTGCATTGGGGTCGTTGGGTTGGGTTGGTGGCATCTCCAAGGGTTGGGTTGGGGTCGTTGAGTTGGGTTGGTGGCATCTCCAAAGGTTGGGCTGGGGTCGTTGGGTTGGGTTGGTGGCATCTCCAAGGGTTGGGTTGGGGTCATCGGGTTGGTGGCGTCTCCAGGGGTTGGGTTGCTGACATCTCCAAAGGTTGTCTTGGGGTCGTTGGTTTGGGTTGGTGGCTTCTCCAAGGGTTAAGTTGGGGTCGTTGTGTTGGTGGCATCTCCAAGGGTTGGGTTGGGGTCGTTGGGTTTGGTTAGTGGCATCTCCAAAGGTTGAGTTGTGGTCTTTGGGTTGGGTTGGTGGCTTCTCCAAGGGTTGGGTTGGGGTCTTTGGGTTGGGTTGGGTTGGTGGCATCTCCAAGGGTTGAGTTGGAGTTCTTGGGTTGGGTTGGTGGCATCTCCAAGGGTTGGGTTGGGGTCGTTGGGTTGGGTTGGTGGCATCTCCAAGGGTTGGGTTGGGTTCTTTGTGTTGGGTTGGTGGCATCTCCAAGGTTTGAGCTGGGGACCTTGCGTTGGGTTGGTGGCGTCTGCAAGGGTTGGGTTGGTTGCATCTCCAAGGGTTGGGTAGGGTTGGTGGCATCTCCCAAGGGTTGAGTTGGGGTCGTTGGGTTGGGTTGGTGGCATCTCCAAGGGTTGGTTTGGTGTTGTTGAGTTGGGTTGGTGGCATCTCCAAGGGTTGGGTTGGGGTCGTTGGGTTGGGTTGGGTTCGGGTCGTTGGGTTGGTGGCATCTCCAAGGGTTGGGTTGGTGGCATCTCCAAGGTTTGGATTGGGGTCGTTGAGTTGAGTTGGTGGCATCTCCAAGGGTTGGGTATGGGTCATTGGGTTGGTGGAATCTCCAAGGGTTGGGTTGGTGGCATCTCCAAGGGTTGGGCTGGGGTCGTTGGGTTGGGTGGGTGGCATCTCCAAGGGTTGGGTTGGTGGCATCTCCAAGGGTCGGGTTGGGGTCGTTGAGTTGGGTTGGTGGCATCTCCAAGGCTTGGGTTCGGGTCGTTTGGTTGGTGGCGTCTCCAAGGGTTCTGTTGGGTTGGAGGCATCTCCAAGGGTTGCATTGGGGTCATTGGGTTGGTTTGGTGGCATCTCCAAGGGTTGGGTTGGTGGCTTCTCCAAGGGTTGAGTTGGGGTCGTTGGTTTGGTGACATCTCCAAGGGCTGGGTTGGGGTCATCGGGTTGGTGGCATCGCCAAGGGTTGGGTTGGGGTCATTGGGTTGGGTTGGTGGCGTCTCCAAGGGTTGAGTTGGGGTCGTTGAGTTGGGTTGGTGGCATCTCCAAGAGTTGGGTTGGTGGCATCTCCAAGGTTTGGGTTGGGGTCGTTGAGTTGAGTTGGTGGCATCTCCAAGGGTTGGGCTGGGGTCGTTGGGTTGGGTTGGGGGCATCTCCAAGGGTTGTGTTGGGGTGATTGGGTTGGGTTGGTGGCATCTCCAAGGTTTGGGTTGGGGTCGTTGTGTTGGTGGCATCTCCCAAGGGTTGGGCTGGTGTCGTTGGGTTGGTGGCATCTCCAAGGGTTGGGTTGAGGTCGTTGGGTTGGGCTGGTGGCATCTCCCAAGGGTTGGGTTGGGGTCGTTGAGTTGAGTTGGTGGCATCTCCAAGGGTTGGGCTGGGGTCGTTGGGTTGGGTTGGGGGCATCTCCAAGGGTTGTGTTGGGGTGATTGGGTTGGGTTGGTGGCATCTCCAAGGTTTGGGTTGGGGTCGTTGTGTTGGTGGCATCTCCCAAGGGTTGGGCTGGTGTCGTTGGGTTGGTGGCATCTCCAAGGGTTGGGTTGAGGTCGTTGGGTTGGGCTGGTGGCATCTCCCAAGGGTTGGGTTGGAGGCATTTCCAAGGGTTGGGTTGGGTTGGTGGCATCTCCAAGGGTTGGGTTGAGGTCATCAGGTTGGTGGCATCTCCAAGGATTGGTCTGGGGTCGTTGGGTTGGTGTCATCTCCAAGGGTTGGGTTGGAGTCGTTGAGTTGGGTTGGTGGCGTCTCCAAAGGTTGGGTTGGGGTCGTTGGGTTGGATTGGTGACGTCTCCAAGGGTTGGGTTGGGGTCGTTGGGTTGGGTTGGTGGCATCTCCAAGGGTTGGGTTGGGGTCGTTGGGTTGGGTTGGTGGCATCTCCAAGGGTTGAGTTGGGGTCTTTGGGTTGGGTTGGTGGCATCTCCCAAGGGTTGGGTTCGTGGGTTGGCTTGGTGGCATCTCCAAGGGTTGGGTTGGGTTGGTGGCATCTCCAAGGGTTGGGTTGGGGTCATCGGGTTGGTGGCATCGCCAAGGGTTGGGTTGGGGTCATTGGGTTGGGTTGGTGGCGTCTCCAAGGGTTGAGTTGGGGTCATTGGGTTGGTGGCGTCTCCAGGGGTTGGGTTGGGGTCGTTGGGTTGGTGACATCTCCAAGGGTTGGGTTGGGGTCGTTGGGTTTGGTTGGTGGCATCTCCAAAGGTTGGTTGGGGTCTTTGGGTTGGGTTGGGTTAGTGGCTTCTCCAAGGGTTGGGTTGGGGTTCTTGGGTTGGGTTGGTGGCATCTCCAAGGGTTGGGTTGGTGGCATCTCCAAGGGTTGGGTTGGGTTCGTTGAGTTGGGCTGGTGGCATCTCCAAGGGTTGGGTTGGGTTGGTGGCATCTCCCAAGGGTTGGGTTGGAGGCATTTCCAAGGGTTGGGTTGGTGGCATCTCCAAGGGTTGGGTTGAGGTCGTTGGGTTGGGGTTGGTGGCATCTCCAAGGGTTGGGTTGGTTTGGGTTGGTGGCATCTCCAAGGGTTGGGTTGGGGTCATTGGGTTGGGATGGTGGCATCTCCAAGGGTTGGGTTGGGGTCATCAGGTTGGTGGCATCTCCAAGGGTTGGGCTGGGGTCGTTGGTTTGGGTTGGTGGCTTCTCCAAGGGTTGGGTTGGGGTCGTTGGGTTGGTGGCATCTCCAAGGGTTGGGTTGGTGGCATCTCCAAGGGTTGGGTTGGGGTCGTTGGGTTGGTGTCGTCTCCAAGGGTTGGGTTGGGGTCGTTGGGTTGGTGACATCTCCACGGGTTGGGTTGGGGATCGTTGGGTTGGTGGCATCTCCAAGGGTTGGGTTGGGGTCGTTGGGTTTGGTTAGTGGCATCTCCAAAGGTTGAGTTGTGGTCTTTGGGTTGGGTTGGTGGCTTCTCCAAGGGTTGGGTTGGGGTCTTTGGGTTGGGTTGGGTTGGTGGCATCTCCAAGGGTTGAGTTGGAGTTCTTGGGTTGGGTTGGTGGCATCTCCAAGGGTTGGGTTGGGGTCGTTGGGTTTGGTTAGTGGCATCTCCAAAGGTTGAGTTGTGGTCTTTGGGTTGGGTTGGTGGCTTCTCCAAGGGTTGGGTTGGGGTCTTTGGGTTGGGTTGGGTTGGTGGCATCTCCAAGGGTTGAGTTGGAGTTCTTGGGTTGGGTTGGTGGCATCTCCAAGGGTTGGGTTGGGGTCGTTGGGTTGGGTTGGTGGCATCTCCAAGGGTTGGGTTGGGTTCTTTGTGTTGGGTTGGTGGCATCTCCAAGGTTTGAGCTGGGGACCTTGCGTTGGGTTGGTGGCGTCTGCAAGGGTTGGGTTGGTTGCATCTCCAAGGGTTGGGTAGGGTTGGTGGCATCTCCCAAGGGTTGAGTTGGGGTCGTTGGGTTGGGTTGGTGGCATCTCCAAGGGTTGGTTTGGTGTTGTTGAGTTGGGTTGGTGGCATCTCCAAGGGTTGGGTTGGGGTCGTTGGGTTGGGTTGGGTTCGGGTCGTTGGGTTGGTGGCATCTCCAAGGGTTGGGTTGGTGGCATCTCCAAGGTTTGGATTGGGGTCGTTGAGTTGAGTTGGTGGCATCTCCAAGGGTTGGGTATGGGTCATTGGGTTGGTGGAATCTCCAAGGGTTGGGTTGGTGGCATCTCCAAGGGTTGGGCTGGGGTCGTTGGGTTGGGTGGGTGGCATCTCCAAGGGTTGGGTTGGTGGCATCTCCAAGGGTCGGGTTGGGGTCGTTGAGTTGGGTTGGTGGCATCTCCAAGGCTTGGGTTCGGGTCGTTTGGTTGGTGGCGTCTCCAAGGGTTCTGTTGGGTTGGAGGCATCTCCAAGGGTTGCATTGGGGTCATTGGGTTGGTTTGGTGGCATCTCCAAGGGTTGGGTTGGTGGCTTCTCCAAGGGTTGAGTTGGGGTCGTTGGTTTGGTGACATCTCCAAGGGCTGGGTTGGGGTCATCGGGTTGGTGGCATCGCCAAGGGTTGGGTTGGGGTCATTGGGTTGGGTTGGTGGCGTCTCCAAGGGTTGAGTTGGGGTCGTTGAGTTGGGTTGGTGGCATCTCCAAGAGTTGGGTTGGTGGCATCTCCAAGGTTTGGGTTGGGGTCGTTGAGTTGAGTTGGTGGCATCTCCAAGGGTTGGGCTGGGGTCGTTGGGTTGGGTTGGGGGCATCTCCAAGGGTTGTGTTGGGGTGATTGGGTTGGGTTGGTGGCATCTCCAAGGTTTGGGTTGGGGTCGTTGTGTTGGTGGCATCTCCCAAGGGTTGGGCTGGTGTCGTTGGGTTGGTGGCATCTCCAAGGGTTGGGTTGAGGTCGTTGGGTTGGGCTGGTGGCATCTCCCAAGGGTTGGGTTGGGGTCGTTGAGTTGAGTTGGTGGCATCTCCAAGGGTTGGGCTGGGGTCGTTGGGTTGGGTTGGGGGCATCTCCAAGGGTTGTGTTGGGGTGATTGGGTTGGGTTGGTGGCATCTCCAAGGTTTGGGTTGGGGTCGTTGTGTTGGTGGCATCTCCCAAGGGTTGGGCTGGTGTCGTTGGGTTGGTGGCATCTCCAAGGGTTGGGTTGAGGTCGTTGGGTTGGGCTGGTGGCATCTCCCAAGGGTTGGGTTGGAGGCATTTCCAAGGGTTGGGTTGGGTTGGTGGCATCTCCAAGGGTTGGGTTGAGGTCATCAGGTTGGTGGCATCTCCAAGGATTGGTCTGGGGTCGTTGGGTTGGTGTCATCTCCAAGGGTTGGGTTGGAGTCGTTGAGTTGGGTTGGTGGCGTCTCCAAAGGTTGGGTTGGGGTCGTTGGGTTGGATTGGTGACGTCTCCAAGGGTTGGGTTGGGGTCGTTGGGTTGGGTTGGTGGCATCTCCAAGGGTTGGGTTGGGGTCGTTGGGTTGGGTTGGTGGCATCTCCAAGGGTTGAGTTGGGGTCTTTGGGTTGGGTTGGTGGCATCTCCCAAGGGTTGGGTTCGTGGGTTGGCTTGGTGGCATCTCCAAGGGTTGGGTTGGGTTGGTGGCATCTCCAAGGGTTGGGTTGGGGTCATCGGGTTGGTGGCATCGCCAAGGGTTGGGTTGGGGTCATTGGGTTGGGTTGGTGGCGTCTCCAAGGGTTGAGTTGGGGTCATTGGGTTGGTGGCGTCTCCAGGGGTTGGGTTGGGGTCGTTGGGTTGGTGACATCTCCAAGGGTTGGGTTGGGGTCGTTGGGTTTGGTTGGTGGCATCTCCAAAGGTTGGGTTGGGGTCTTTGGGTTGGGTTGGGTTAGTGGCTTCTCCAAGGGTTGGGTTGGGGTTCTTGGGTTGGGTTGGTGGCATCTCCAAGGGTTGGGTTGGTGGCATCTCCAAGGGTTGGGTTGGGTTCGTTGAGTTGGGCTGGTGGCATCTCCAAGGGTTGGGTTGGGTTGGTGGCATCTCCCAAGGGTTGGGTTGGAGGCATTTCCAAGGGTTGGGTTGGTGGCATCTCCAAGGGTTGGGTTGAGGTCGTTGGGTTGGGTTGGTGGCATCTCCAAGGGTTGGGTTGGTTTGGGTTGGTGGCATCTCCAAGGGTTGGGTTGGGGTCATTGGGTTGGGATGGTGGCAACTCCAAGGGTTGGGTTGGGGTCATCAGGTTGGTGGCATCTCCAAGGGTTGGGCTGGGGTCGTTGGTTTGGGTTGGTGGCTTCTCCAAGGGTTGGGTTGGGGTCGTTGGGTTGGTGGCATCTCCAAGGGTTGGGTTGGTGGCATCTCCAAGGGTTGGGTTGGGGTCGTTGGGTTGGTGTCGTCTCCAAGGGTTGGGTTGGGGTCGTTGGGTTGGTGACATCTCCACGGGTTGGGTTGGGGATCGTTGGGTTGGTGGCATCTCCAAGGGTTAAGTTGGGGTCGTTGGGTTGGGTTGGTGGCATCTCCAATGTTTGGGTTGGGGTCGTTGTGTTGGTGGCATCTCCAAGGGTTGGGTTGGGTTCGTTGTGTTGGTGGCATCTCCAAGGGTTGGGTTGGGGTCGTTGGGTTAGAGGCATCTCTCAAGGGTTGGGTTCGGTTGGTGGCATCTCGAAGGGTTGGGTTGTGGTCGTTGGGTTGGGGTTCTTGGGTGGGTTGCTGGCATCTCCAAGGGTTGAGTTGGGGTCGTTTCGTTGGGTTGGTGGCATCTCCAAGGGTTGGCTTGAGGTCGTTGGGTTGGGTTGGTGGCATCTCCAAGGGTTGGGTTGAGGTCATTGGTTTCGGTTGGTGGCATTTCCAAGGGTTGTGTTGGGGTCGTTGGGTTGGTGGCATCTCCAAGGGTTGGGTTGGGGTGATTGGGTTGGGTTGGTGGCATCTCCCAATGGTGGAGTTGGGGTCGTTGGGTTCGGTTGGAGCCATGTCCAAGGGTTGGGTTGGGTGTCGTTGGTTTGGTGGCATCTCCAAGGGTTGGGTTGGGGTCATCGGTTTGGTGGCATCGCCAAGGGTTGGGTTGGGGTCATTGGGTTGGGGGCGTCTCCAAGGGTTGGGTTGGGGTCGTTGGGTTGGGTTGGTGGCATCTCCAAGGGTTGGGTTGGGGTCATCGGTTTGGTGGCATCTCCAAGGGTTGGGTTGGGGTCATTGGTTTGTTGGCATCTCCAAGGGTTGAGTTGGGGTCGTTGGGTTGGGTTGGTGACATTTCCAACGGTTGGGTTGGGTTGGTGGCATCTCCAAGGGTTGAGTTGGGGACGTTGGGTTGGGTTGGTGGCGTCTCCAAGGGTTGGGTTGGAGGCATCTCCCAAGGGTTGGGTTGGATTGGTGGCATCTCCAAGGGTTGGGCTGGGGTCGGTGAGTTGGGTTGGAGGCATCTCCCAAGGGGTGGGTTGGGTTGGTGGCATCTCCAAGGGTTGGGCTGGGGTCGTTGGGTTCGGTTTGTGGCATCTCCAAGGGTCGGGTTGGGGTCGTTGAGTTGGGTTGGTGGCATCTCCAAGGGTTGGGTTGGGTTGGTGGCATCTCCAAGGTTTGAGTTGGGGTCGTTGTGTTGGTGACATCTCCAAGGGTTGGGTTGGGTTGGTGGCGTCTTTAAGGGTGGGGTTGGAGTCATTGGGTTGGGTTGGTGGCATCTCCAAGGGTTGGGTTGGGTTGGTGGCATCTCCAAGGGTTGGGTTGGGGTCGATGGGTTGGGTTGGTGGCATCTCCAAGGTTTGAGCTGGGGACGTTGGGTTGGTGTCGTCTCCAAAGGTTGGGTTGGACGCATCTCCCAAGGATTGGGTTGGGTTGGTGGCATCTCCAAGGGTTGGGCTGGGGTCGTTGGGTTGGGTTGGTCGCATCTGCAAGGGTTGGGTTGAGTTGGTGGCATCTCCCAAGGGTCGGGTTGGGGTCGTTGAGTTGGTGGCGTCTCCAAGGGTTGGGTTGGGGTCATTGAGTTGCTGGCATTTCCAAGGGTTGGGTTCGGTTGCTGGCATCTCCAAGGGTTGCATTGGGGTCGTTGGGTTGGGTTGGTGGCATCTCCAAGGGTTGGGTTGTGGTCATTGGGTTGGGTTGGTGGCATCTCCAAGGGTTGGGTTGGGGTCGTTGAGTTGGGTTGGTGGCATCTCTAAGGCTTGGGTTGGTGCCATATCCAAGGGTTGGGTTGCGGTCGTTGGATTGGGTTGGTGGCATCTCCAAGGGTTGAGTTGGGGACGTTGGGTTGGGTTGGTGGCGTCTCCAAGGGTTGGGTTGGAGGCATCTCCCAAGGGTTGGGTTGGATTGGTGGCATCTCCAAGGGTTGGGCTGGGGTCGGTGAGTTGGGTTGGAGGCATCTCCCAAGGGGTGAGTTGGGTTGGTGGCATCTCCAAGGGTTGGGCTGGGGTCGTTGGGTTCGGTTTGTGGCATCTCCAAGGGTCGGGTTGGGGTCGTTGAGTTGGGTTGGTGGCATCTCCAAGGGTTGGGTTGGGTTGGTGGCATCTCCAAGGTTTGAGTTGGGGTCGTTGTGTTGGTGACATCTCCAAGGGTTGGGTTGTGGTCGTTGGGTTGTGGTCGTTGGGTTGGGTTGGTGACATCTCCAAGGGTTGGGTTGGGTTGGTGGCGTCTTTAAGGGTGGGGTTGGAGTCATTGGGTTGGTTTGGTGGCATCTCCAAGGGTTGGGTTGGGTTGGTGGCATCTCCAAGGGTTGGGTTGGGGTCGATGGGTTGGGTTGGTGGCATCTCCAAGGTTTGAGCTGGGGACGTTGGGTTGGTGTCGTCTCCAAGGGTTGGGTTGGACGCATCTCCCAAGGATTGGGTTGGGTTGGTGGCATCTCCAAGGGTTGGGCTGGGGTCGTTGGGTTGGGTTTGTCGCATCTGCAAGGGTTGGGTTGAGTTGGTGGCATCTCCCAAGGGTCGGGTTGGGGTCGTTGAGTTGGTGACGTCTCCAAGGGTTGGGTTGGGGTCATTGAGTTGCTGGCATTTCCAAGGGTTGGGTTCGGTTGGTGGCATCTCCAAGGGTTGCATTGGGGTCGTTGGGTTGGGTTGGTGGCATCTCCAAGGGTTGGGTTGTGGTCATTGGGTTGGGTTGGTGGCATCTCCAAGGGTTGGGTTGAGGTCGTTGGGTTGGGTTGGTGGCATCTCCAAGGGTTGGGTTGGTTTGGGTTGGTGGCATCTCCAAGGGTTGGGTTGGGGTCATTGGGTTGGGATGGTGGCATCTCCAAGGGTTGGGTTGGGGTCATCAGGTTGGTGGCATCTCCAAGGGTTGGGCTGGGGTCGTTGGTTTGGGTTGGTGGCTTCTCCAAGGGTTGGGTTGGGGTCGTTGGATTGGTGGCATCTCCAAGGGTTGGGTTGGTGGCATCTCCAAGGGTTGGGTTGAGGTCGTTGGGTTGGGTTGGTGGCATCTCCAAGGGTTGGGTTGGTTTGGGTTGGTGGCATCTCCAAGGGTTGGGTTGGGGTCATTGGGTTGGGATGGTGGCATCTCCAAGGGTTGGGTTGGGGTCATCAGGTTGGTGGCATCTCCAAGGGTTGGGCTGGGGTCGTTGGTTTGGGTTGGTGGCTTCTCCAAGGGTTGGGTTGGGGTCGTTGGGTTGGTGGCATCTCCAAGGGTTGGGTTGGTGGCATCTCCAAGGGTTGGGTTGGGGTCGTTGGGTTGGTGTCGTCTCCAAGGGTTGGGTTGGGGTCGTTGGGTTGGTGACATCTCCACGGGTTGGGTTGGGGATCGTTGGGTTGGTGGCATCTTCAAGGGTTAAGTTGGGGTCGTTGGGTTGGTGGCATCTCCAAGGGTTGGGCTGGGGTCGTTGGGTTGGGTTGGTGGCATCTCCAAGGTTTGGGTTGGTGGCATCTCCAATGTTTGGGTTGGGGTCGTTGTGTTGGTGGCATCTCCAAGGTTTGGGTTGGGGTCGTTGTGTTGGTGGCATGTCCAAGGGTTGGGTTGGGGTCGTTGGGTTGGGGTTCTTGGGTGGGTTGGTGGCATCTCCAAGGGTTGAGTTGGGGTCGTTTCGTTGGGTTGGTGGCATCTCCAAGGGTTGGCTTGAGGTCGTTGGGTTGGGTTGGTGGCATCTCCAAGGGTTGGGTTGAGGTCATTGGTTTCGGTTGGTGGCATTTCCAAGGGTTGTGTTGCGTTGGTGGCATCTCCAAGGGTTGGGTTGGGGTGATTGGGTTGGGTTGGTGGCATCTCCCAATGGTGGAGTTGGGGTCGTTGGGTTCGGTTGGAGCCATGTCCAAGGGTTGGGTTGGGTGTCGTTGGTTTGGTGGCATCTCCAAGCGTTGGGTTGGGTTGGTGGCATCTCCAAGGGTTGGGTTGGGGTCATCGGTTTGGTGGCATCGCCAAGGGTTGGGTTGGGGTCATTGGGTTGGGGGCGTCTCCAAGGGTTGGGTTGGGGTCGTTGGGTTGGGTTGGTGGCATCTCCAAGGGTTGGGTTGGGGTCATCGGTTTGGTGGCATCTCCAAGGGTTGGGTTGGGGTCATTGGTTTGTTGGCATCCCCAAAGGCTGGGTTGGGGTCGTTGGGTTGGGTTGGTGACATTTCCAACGGTTGGGTTGGGTTGGTGGCATCTCCAAGGGTTGGGTTGAGGTCGTTGGGTTGGGTTGGTGGCATCTCCAAGGGTTGAGTTGGGGACGTTGGGTTGGGTTGGTGGCGTCTCCAAGGGTTGGGTTGGAGGCATCTCCCAAGGGTTGGGTTGGATTGGTGGCATCTCCAAGGGTTGGGCTGGGGTCGGTGAGTTGGGTTGGAGGCATCTCCCAAGGGGTGGGTTGGGTTGGTGGCATCTCCAAGGGTTGGGCTGGGGTCGTTGGGTTCGGTTTGTGGCATCTCCAAGGGTCGGGTTGGGGTCGTTGAGTTGGGTTGGTGGCATCTCCAACGGTTGGGTTGGGTTGGTGACATCTCCAAGGGTTGGGTTGGGTTGGTGGCGTCTTTAAGGGTGGGGTTGGAGTCATTGGGTTGGGTTGGTGGCATCTCCAAGGGTTGGGTTGGGTTGGTGGCATCTCCAAGGGTTGGGTTGGGGTCGATGGGTTGGGTTGGTGGCATCTCCAAGGTTTGAGCTGGGGACGTTGGGTTGGGTTGGTGGCGTCTCCAAGGGTTGGGTTGGACGCATCTCCCAAGGATTGGGTTGGCTTGGTGGCATCTCCAAGGGTTGGGCTGGGGTCGTTGGGTTGGGTTTGTCGCATCTGCAAGGGTTGGGTTGAGTTGGTGGCATCTCCCAAGGGTCGGGTTGGGGTCGTTGAGTTGGTGGCGTCTCCAAGGGTTGGGTTGGGGTCATTGAGTTGCTGGCATTTCCAAGGGTTGTGTTCGGTTGGTGGCATCTCCAAGGGTTGGGTTGGGGTCGTTGGGTTGGGTTGGTGGCATCTCCAAGGGTTGGGTTGTGGTCATTGGGTTGGGTTGGTGGCATCTCCAAGGGTTGGGTTGGGGTCGTTGAGTTGGGTTGGTGGCATCTCTAAGGCTTGGGTTGGTGCCATATCCAAGGGTTGGGTTGCGGTCGTTGGATTGGGTTGGTGGCATCTCCAAGTGTTGAGTTGGGGACGTTGGGTTGGGTTGGTGGCGTCTCCAAGGGTTGGGTTGGAGGCATCTCCCAAGGGTTGGGTTGGGTTGGTGGCATCTCCAAGGGTTGGGCTGGGGTCTGTGAGTTGGGTTGGAGGCATCTCCCAAGGGGTGGGTTGGGTTGGTGGCATCTCCAAGGGTTGGGCTGGGGTCGTTGGGTTCGGTTTGTGGCATCTCCGAGGGTCAGGTTGGGGTCGTTGAGTTGGGTTGGTGGCATCTCCAAGGGTTGGGTTGGGTTGGTGGCATCTCCAAGGTTTGAGTTGGGGTCGTTGTGTTGGTGACATCTCCAAGGGTTGGGTTGTGGTCGTTGGGTTGGGTTGGTGACATCTCCAAGGGTTGGGTTGGGTTGGTGGCGTCTTTAAGGGTGGGGTTGGAGTCATTGGGTTGGGTTGGTGGCATCTCCAAGGGTTGGGTTGAGGTCATCAGGTTGGTGGCATCTCCAAGGATTGGTCTGGGGTCGTTGGGTTGGTGTCGTCTCCAAGGGTTGGGTTGGAGTCGTTGAGTTGGGTTGGTGGCGTCTCCAAAGGTTGGGTTGGGGTCGTTGGGTTGGATTGGTGACGTCTCCAAGGGTTGGGTTGGGGTCGTTGGGTTGGGTTGGTGGCATCTCCAAGGGTTGCGTTGGGGTCGTTGGGTTGGGTTGGTGGCATCTCCAAGGGTTGGGTTGGGGTCGTTGGGTTGGGTTGGTGGCATCTCCAAGGGTTGGGTTGGGGTCATCAGGTTGGTGGCATCGCCAAGGGTTGGGTTGGTGGCGTCTCCAGGGGTTGAGTTGGGGTCATTGGGTTGGTGACATCTCCAAAGGTTGGCATGGGGTCGTTGGTTTGGGTTGGTGGCTTCTCCAAGGTTTAAGTTGGGGTCGTTGTGTTGGTGGCTTCTCCAAGGGTTGGGTTCGGGTCTTTGGGTTGGGTTGGTGGCATCTCCAAGGGTTGAGTTGGGGTTCTTGGGTTGGGTTGGTGGCATCTCCAAGGGTTGGGTTGGGGTCGTTGGGTTGGGTTGGTGGCATCTCCAAGGGTTGGGTTGGGTTCTTTGGGTTGGGTTGGTGGCATCTCCAAGTTTTGAGCTGGGGACCTTGCGTTGGGTTGGTGGCGTCTGCAAGGGTTGGGTTGGACGCATATCCCAAGGGTTGGGTTGCGTTGGTTGCATCTCCAAGGGTTGGGTAGGGTTGGTGGCATCTCCCAAGGGTTGGGTTGGGGTCGTTGGGTTGGGTTGGTGGCGTCTCCAAGGGTTGAGTTGGGGTCGTTGAGTTGGGTTGGTGACATCTCCAAGGGTTGGGTTGGTGGCATCTCCAAGGCTTGGTTTGGTGTCGTTGAGTTGGGTTGGTGGCATCTCCAAGGGTTGGGTTGGGGTCGTTGGGTTGAGTTGGTGGCATCTCCAAGGGTTGGGTATGGGTCATTGGGTTTTTGGCATCTCCAAGGATTGGGTTGGTGGCATCTCCAAGGGTTGGGCTGGGGTCGTTGGGTTGGGTGGGTGGCATCTCCAAGGGTTGGGTTGGTGGCATCTCCAAGGGTCGGGTTGGGGTCATTGAGTTGGGTTGGTGGCATCTCCAAGGGTTGGGTTCGGGTCGTTTGGTTGGTGGCGTCTCCAAGGGTTGTGTTGGGATGATGGCATCTCCAAGGGTTGGGTTGGGGTCGTTGGGTTGGGTTGGTGGCTTCTCCAAGGGTTGAGTTGAGGTCGTTGGGTTGGTGACATCTCCAAGGGCTGGGTTGGGGTCGTTGGGTTGGGTTGGTGGCATCTCCAAGGGTTGAGTTGGGGTCTTTGGGTTGGGTTGGTGGCATCTCCCAAGGGTTGGGTTCGTGGGTTGGCTTGGTGGCATCTCCAAGGGTTGGGTTGGGTTGGTGGCATCTCCAAGGGTTGGGTTGGGGTCATCGGGTTGGTGGCATCGCCAAGGGTTGGGTTGGGGTCATTGGGTTGGGTTGGTGGCGTCTCCAAGGGTTGAGTTGGGGTCATTGGGTTGGTGGCGTCTCCAGGGGTTGGGTTGGGGTCGTTGGGTTGGTGACATCTCCAAGGGTTGGGTTGGGGTCGTTGGGTTTGGTTGGTGGCATCTCCAAAGGTTGGGTTGGGGTCTTTGGGTTGGGTTGGGTTAGTGGCTTCTCCAAGGGTTGGGTTGGGGTTCTTGGGTTGGGTTGGTGGCATCTCCAAGGGTTGGGTTGGTGGCATCTCCAAGGGTTGGGTTGGGTTCGTTGAGTTGGGCTGGTGGCATCTCCAAGGGTTGGGTTGGGTTGGTGGCATCTCCCAAGGGTTGGGTTGGAGGCATTTCCAAGGGTTGGGTTGGTGGCATCTCCAAGGGTTGGGTTGAGGTCGTTGGGTTGGGTTGGTGGCATCTCCAAGGGTTGGGTTGGTTTGGGTTGGTGGCATCTCCAAGGGTTGGGTTGGGGTCATTGGGTTGGGATGGTGGCATCTCCAAGGGTTGGGTTGGGGTCATCAGGTTGGTGGCATCTCCAAGGGTTGGGCTGGGGTCGTTGGTTTGGGTTGGTGGCTTCTCCAAGGGTTGGGTTGGGGTCGTTGGGTTGGTGGCATCTCCAAGGGTTGAGTTGGTGGCATCTCCAAGGGTTGGGTTGGGGTCGTTGGGTTGGTGTCGTCTCCAAGGGTTGGGTTGGGGTCGTTGGGTTGGTGACATCTCCACGGGTTGGGTTGGGGATCGTTGGGTTGGTGGCATCTCCAAGGGTTAAGTTGGGGTCGTTGGGTTGGGTTGGTGGCATCTCCAATGTTTGGGTTGGGGTCGTTGTGTTGGTGGCATCTCCAAGGGTTGGGTTGGGTTCGTTGTGTTGGTGGCATCTCCAAGGGTTGGGTTGGGGTCGTTGGGTTAGAGGCATCTCTCAAGGGTTGGGTTCGGTTGGTGGCATCTCCAAGGGTTGGGTTGTGGTCGTTGGGTTGGGGTTCTTGGGTGGGTTGCTGGCATCTCCAAGGGTTGAGTTGGGGTCGTTTCGTTGGGTTGGTGGCATCTCCAAGGGTTGGCTTGAGGTCGTTGGGTTGGGTTGGTGGCATCTCCAAGGGTTGGGTTGAGGTCATTGGTTTCGGTTGGTGGCATTTCCAAGGGTTGTGTTGGGGTCGTTGGGTTGGTGGCATCTCCAAGGGTTGGGTTGGGGTGATTGGGTTGGGTTGGTGGCATCTCCAAGGGTTGGGTTCGGGTCGTTTGGTTGGTGGCGTCTCCAAGGGTTGTGTTGGGATGATGGCATCTCCAAGGGTTGGGTTGGGGTCGTTGGGTTGGGTTGGTGGCTTCTCCAAGGGTTGAGTTGAGGTCGTTGGGTTGGTGACATCTCCAAGGGCTGGGTTGGGGTCGTTGGGTTGGGTTGGTGGCATCTCCAAGGGTTGAGTTGGGGTCTTTGGGTTGGGTTGGTGGCATCTCCCAAGGGTTGGGTTCGTGGGTTGGCTTGGTGGCATCTCCAAGGGTTGGGTTGGGTTGGTGGCATCTCCAAGGGTTGGGTTGGGGTCATCGGGTTGGTGGCATCGCCAAGGGTTGGGTTGGGGTCATTGGGTTGGGTTGGTGGCGTCTCCAAGGGTTGAGTTGGGGTCATTGGGTTGGTGGCGTCTCCAGGGGTTGGGTTGGGGTCGTTGGGTTGGTGACATCTCCAAGGGTTGGGTTGGGGTCGTTGGGTTTGGTTGGTGGCATCTCCAAAGGTTGGGTTGGGGTCTTTGGGTTGGGTTGGGTTAGTGGCTTCTCCAAGGGTTGGGTTGGGGTTCTTGGGTTGGGTTGGTGGCATCTCCAAGGGTTGGGTTGGTGGCATCTCCAAGGGTTGGGTTGGGTTCGTTGAGTTGGGCTGGTGGCATCTCCAAGGGTTGGGTTGGGTTGGTGGCATCTCCCAAGGGTTGGGTTGGAGGCATTTCCAAGGGTTGGGTTGGTGGCATCTCCAAGGGTTGGGTTGAGGTCGTTGGGTTGGGTTGGTGGCATCTCCAAGGGTTGGGTTGGTTTGGGTTGGTGGCATCTCCAAGGGTTGGGTTGGGGTCATTGGGTTGGGATGGTGGCATCTCCAAGGGTTGGGTTGGGGTCGTTGGGTTGGTGGCATCTCCAAGGGTTGAGTTGGTGGCATCTCCAAGGGTTGGGTTGGGGTCGTTGGGTTGGTGTCGTCTCCAAGGGTTGGGTTGGGGTCGTTGGGTTGGTGACATCTCCACGGGTTGGGTTGGGGATCGTTGGGTTGGTGGCATCTCCAAGGGTTAAGTTGGGGTCGTTGGGTTGGGTTGGTGGCATCTCCAATGTTTGGGTTGGGGTCGTTGTGTTGGTGGCATCTCCAAGGGTTGGGTTGGGTTCGTTGTGTTGGTGGCATCTCCAAGGGTTGGGTTGGGGTCGTTGGGTTAGAGGCATCTCTCAAGGGTTGGGTTCGGTTGGTGGCATCTCGAAGGGTTGGGTTGTGGTCGTTGGGTTGGGGTTCTTGGGTGGGTTGCTGGCATCTCCAAGGGTTGAGTTGGGGTCGTTTCGTTGGGTTGGTGGCATCTCCAAGGGTTGGCTTGAGGTCGTTGGGTTGGGTTGGTGGCATCTCCAAGGGTTGGGTTGAGGTCATTGGTTTCGGTTGGTGGCATTTCCAAGGGTTGTGTTGGGGTCGTTGGGTTGGTGGCATCTCCAAGGGTTGGGTTGGGGTGATTGGGTTGGGTTGGTGGCATCTCCCAATGGTGGAGTTGGGGTCGTTGGGTTCGGTTGGAGCCATGTCCAAGGGTTGGGTTGGGTGTCGTTGGTTTGGTGGCATCTCCAAGGGTTGGGTTGGGGTCATCGGTTTGGTGGCATCGCCAAGGGTTGGGTTGGGGTCATTGGGTTGGGGGCGTCTCCAAGGGTTGGGTTGGGGTCGTTGGGTTGGGTTGGTGGCATCTCCAAGGGTTGGGTTGGGGTCATCGGTTTGGTGGCATCTCCAAGGGTTGGGTTGGGGTCATTGGTTTGTTGGCATCCCCAAAGGCTGGGTTGGGGTCGTTGGGTTGGGTTGGTGACATTTCCAACGGTTGGGTTGGGTTGGTGGCATCTCCAAGGGTTGGGTTGGGGTCGTTGGGTTGGGTTGGTGGCATCTCCAAGGGTTGAGTTGGGGACGTTGGGTTGGGTTGGTGGCGTCTCCAAGGGTTGGGTTGGAGGCATCTCCCAAGGGTTGGGTTGGGTTGGTGGCATCTCCAAGGGTTGGGTTGGGGTCGATGGGTTGGGTTGGTGGCATCTCCAAGGTTTGAGCTGGGGACGTTGGGTTGGTGTCGTCTCCAAAGGTTGGGTTGGACGCATCTCCCAAGGATTGGGTTGGGTTGGTGGCATCTCCAAGGGTTGGGCTGGGGTCGTTGGGTTGGGTTGGTCGCATCTGCAAGGGTTGGGTTGAGTTGGTGGCATCTCCCAAGGGTCGGGTTGGGGTCGTTGAGTTGGTGGCGTCTCCAAGGGTTGGGTTGGGGTCATTGAGTTGCTGGCATTTCCAAGGGTTGGGTTCGGTTGCTGGCATCTCCAAGGGTTGCATTGGGGTCGTTGGGTTGGGTTGGTGGCATCTCCAAGGGTTGGGTTGTGGTCATTGGGTTGGGTTGGTGGCATCTCCAAGGGTTGGGTTGGGGTCGTTGAGTTGGGTTGGTGGCATCTCTAAGGCTTGGGTTGGTGCCATATCCAAGGGTTGGGTTGCGGTCGTTGGATTGGGTTGGTGGCATCTCCAAGGGTTGAGTTGGGGACGTTGGGTTGGGTTGGTGGCGTCTCCAAGGGTTGGGTTGGAGGCATCTCCCAAGGGTTGGGTTGGATTGGTGGCATCTCCAAGGGTTGGGCTGGGGTCGGTGAGTTGGGTTGGAGGCATCTCCCAAGGGGTGAGTTGGGTTGGTGGCATCTCCAAGGGTTGGGCTGGGGTCGTTGGGTTCGGTTTGTGGCATCTCCAAGGGTCGGGTTGGGGTCGTTGAGTTGGGTTGGTGGCATCTCCAAGGGTTGGGTTGGGTTGGTGGCATCTCCAAGGTTTGAGTTGGGGTCGTTGTGTTGGTGACATCTCCAAGGGTTGGGTTGTGGTCGTTGGGTTGTGGTCGTTGGGTTGGGTTGGTGACATCTCAAAGGGTTGGGTTGGGTTGGTGGCGTCTTTAAGGGTGGGGTTGGAGTCATTGGGTTGGTTTGGTGGCATCTCCAAGGGTTGGGTTGGGTTGGTGGCATCTCCAAGGGTTGGGTTGGGGTCGATGGGTTGGGTTGGTGGCATCTCCAAGGTTTGAGCTGGGGACGTTGGGTTGGTGTCGTCTCCAAGGGTTGGGTTGGACGCATCTCCCAAGGATTGGGTTGGGTTGGTGGCATCTCCAAGGGTTGGGCTGGGGTCGTTGGGTTGGGTTTGTCGCATCTGCAAGGGTTGGGTTGAGTTGGTGGCATCTCCCAAGGGTCGGGTTGGGGTCGTTGAGTTGGTGACGTCTCCAAGGGTTGGGTTGGGGTCATTGAGTTGCTGGCATTTCCAAGGGTTGGGTTCGGTTGGTGGCATCTCCAAGGGTTGCATTGGGGTCGTTGGGTTGGGTTGGTGGCATCTCCAAGGGTTGGGTTGTGGTCATTGGGTTGGGTTGGTGGCATCTCCAAGGGTTGGGTTGAGGTCGTTGGGTTGGGTTGGTGGCATCTCCAAGGGTTGGGTTGGTTTGGGTTGGTGGCATCTCCAAGGGTTGGGTTGGGGTCATTGGGTTGGGATGGTGGCATCTCCAAGGGTTGGGTTGGGGTCATCAGGTTGGTGGCATCTCCAAGGGTTGGGCTGGGGTCGTTGGTTTGGGTTGGTGGCTTCTCCAAGGGTTGGGTTGGGGTCGTTGGATTGGTGGCATCTCCAAGGGTTGGGTTGGTGGCATCTCCAAGGGTTGGGTTGAGGTCGTTGGGTTGGGTTGGTGGCATCTCCAAGGGTTGGGTTGGTTTGGGTTGGTGGCATCTCCAAGGGTTGGGTTGGGGTCATTGGGTTGGGATGGTGGCATCTCCAAGGGTTGGGTTGGGGTCATCAGGTTGGTGGCATCTCCAAGGGTTGGGCTGGGGTCGTTGGTTTGGGTTGGTGGCTTCTCCAAGGGTTGGGTTGGGGTCGTTGGGTTGGTGGCATCTCCAAGGGTTGGGTTGGTGGCATCTCCAAGGGTTGGGTTGGGGTCGTTGGGTTGGTGTCGTCTCCAAGGGTTGGGTTGGGGTCGTTGGGTTGGTGACATCTCCACGGGTTGGGTTGGGGATCGTTGGGTTGGTGGCATCTTCAAGGGTTAAGTTGGGGTCGTTGGGTTGGTGGCATCTCCAAGGGTTGGGCTGGGGTCGTTGGGTTGGGTTGGTGGCATCTCCAAGGTTTGGGTTGGTGGCATCTCTAATGTTTGGGTTGGGGTCGTTGTGTTGGTGGCATCTCCAAGGTTTGGGTTGGGGTCGTTGTGTTGGTGGCATCTCCAAGGGTTGGGTTGGGGTCGTTGGGTTGGGGTTCTTGGGTGGGTTGGTGGCATCTCCAAGGGTTGAGTTGGGGTCGTTTCGTTGGGTTGGTGGCATCTCCAAGGGTTGGCTTGAGGTCGTTGGGTTGGGTTGGTGGCATCTCCAAGGGTTGGGTTGAGGTCATTGGTTTCGGTTGGTGGCATTTCCAAGGGTTGTGTTGCGTTGGTGGCATCTCCAAGGGTTGGGTTGGGGTGATTGGGTTGGGTTGGTGGCATCTCCCAATGGTGGAGTTGGGGTCGTTGGGTTCGGTTGGAGCCATGTCCAAGGGTTGGGTTGGGTGTCGTTGGTTTGGTGGCATCTCCAAGCGTTGGGTTGGGTTGGTGGCATCTCCAAGGGTTGGGTTGGGGTCATCGGTTTGGTGGCATCGCCAAGGGTTGGGTTGGGGTCATTGGGTTGGGGGCGTCTCCAAGGGTTGGGTTGGGGTCGTTGGGTTGGGTTGGTGGCATCTCCAAGGGTTGGGTTGGGGTCATCGGTTTGGTGGCATCTCCAAGGGTTGGGTTGGGGTCATTGGTTTGTTGGCATCCCCAAAGGCTGGGTTGGGGTCGTTGGGTTGGGTTGGTGACATTTCCAACGGTTGGGTTGGGTTGGTGGCATCTCCAAGGGTTGGGTTGAGGTCGTTGGGTTGGGTTGGTGGCATCTCCAAGGGTTGAGTTGGGGACGTTGGGTTGGGTTGGTGGCGTCTCCAAAGGTTGGGTTGGAGGCATCTCCCAAGGGTTGGGTTGGATTGGTGGCATCTCCAAGGGTTGGGCTGGGGTCGGTGAGTTGGGTTGGAGGCATCTCCCAAGGGGTGGGTTGGGTTGGTGGCATCTCCAAGGGTTGGGCTGGGGTCGTTGGGTTCGGTTTGTGGCATCTCCAAGGGTCGGGTTGGGGTCGTTGAGTTGGGTTGGTGGCATCTCCAACGGTTGGGTTGGGTTGGTGACATCTCCAAGGGTTGGGTTGGGTTGGTGGCGTCTTTAAGGGTGGGGTTGGAGTCATTGGGTTGGGTTGGTGGCATCTCCAAGGGTTGGGTTGGGTTGGTGGCATCTCCAAGGGTTGGGTTGGGGTCGATGGGTTGGGTTGGTGGCATCTCCAAGGTTTGAGCTGGGGACGTTGGGTTGGTGTCGTCTCCAAGGGTTGGGTTGGACGCATCTCCCAAGGATTGGGTTGGCTTGGTGGCATCTCCAAGGGTTGGGCTGGGGTCGTTGGGTTGGGTTTGTCGCATCTGCAAGGGTTGGGTTGAGTTGGTGGCATCTCCCAAGGGTCGGGTTGGGGTCGTTGAGTTGGTGGCGTCTCCAAGGGTTGGGTTGGGGTCATTGAGTTGCTGGCATTTCCAAGGGTTGTGTTCGGTTGGTGGCATCTCCAAGGGTTGCATTGGGGTCGTTGGGTTGGGTTGGTGGCATCTCCAAGGGTTGGGTTGTGGTCATTGGGTTGGGTTGGTGGCATCTCCAAGGGTTGGGTTGGGGTCGTTGAGTTGGGTTGGTGGCATCTCTAAGGCTTGGGTTGGTGCCATATCCAACGGTTGGGTTGCGGTCGTTGGATTGGGTTGGTGGCATCTCCAAGTGTTGAGTTGGGGACGTTGGGTTGGGTTGGTGGCGTCTCCAAGGGTTGGGTTGGAGGCATCTCCCAAGGGTTGGGTTGGATTGGTGGCATCTCCAAGGGTTGGGCTGGGGTCTGTGAGTTGGGTTGGAGGCATCTCCCAAGGGGTGGGTTGGGTTGGTGGCATCTCCAAGGGTTGGGCTGGGGTCGTTGGGTTCGGTTTGTGGCATCTCCAAGGGTCAGGTTGGGGTCTTTGAGTTGGGTTGGTGGCATCTCCAAGGGTTGGGTTGGGTTGGTGGCATCTCCAAGGTTTGAGTTGGGGTCGTTGTGTTGGTGACATCTCCAAGGGTTGGGTTGTGGTCGTTGGGTTGGGTTGGTGACATCTCCAAGGGTTGGGTTGGGTTGGTGGCGTCTTTAAGGGTGGGGTTGGAGTCATTGGGTTGGGTTGGTGGCATCTCCAAGGGTTGGGTTGGGGTCGATGGGTTGGGTTGGTGGCATCTCCAAGGTTTGAGCTGGGGACGTTGGGTTGGTGTCGTCTCCAAGGGTTGGGTTGGACGCATCTCCCAAGGATTGGGCTGGGTTGGTGGCATCTCCAAGGGTTGGGCTGGGGTCGTTGGGTTGGGTTTGTCGCATCTGCAAGGGTTGGGTTGAGTTGGTGGCATCTCCCAAGGGTCGGGTTGGGGTCGTTGGGTTGGGTTGGTGGCATCTCCAAGGGTTGGGTTGTGGTCATTGGGTTGGGTTGGTGGCATCTCCAAGGGTTGGGTTGGGGTCGTTGGGTTGGGTTGGTGGCATCTCCATGGATTGAATTGGGGTCATTGGTTTGGGTTGGTGGCATCTCCAAGGGTTGCGTTGGGGTCATTGGGTTGGGTTGGTGGCTTCTCCAAGGGTTGGGTTGGTGGCTTCTCCAAGGGTTGAGTTGGGGTCGTTGGGTTGCGTTGGTGGCATCTCCAAGGGTTGGGTTGGGGTCCTTGGTTTGGGGGCATCTCCCAACGGTTGGGTTGGGGTCTTTGGGTTGGGTTGGGTTGGTGGCATCTGCATGGGTTGGGTTGGGGTCGTTGGGTTGGGTTGGTGGCATCTCCAAGGCTTGCGGTGAGGTCGTTGGGTTGGGTTGGTGGCATCTCCCAAGGGTTGGGTTGGGGTCGTTGGGTTGGAGGCATTTCCAAGGGTTGGGTTGGTGGCATCTCCAAGGGTTGGGTTGAGGTCGTTGGGTTGGGTTGGTGGCATCTCCAAGGGTTGGGTTGGTTTGGGTTGGTGGCATCTCCAAGGGTTGGGTTGGGGTCATTGGGTTGGGATGGTGGCATCTCCAAGGGTTGGGTTGGGGTCATCAGGTTGGTGGCATCTCCAAGGGTTGGGCTGGGGTCGTTGGTTTGGGTTGGTGGCTTCTCCAAGGGTTGGGTTGGGGTCGTTGGGTTGGTGGCATCTCCAAGGGTTGGGTTGGTGGCATCTCCAAGGGTTGGGTTGGGGTCGTTGGGTTGGTGTCGTCTCCAAGGGTTGGGTTGGGGTCGTTGGGTTGGTGACATCTCCACGGGTTGGGTTGGGGATCGTTGGGTTGGTGGCATCTTCAAGGGTTGGGTTGGTGGCATCTCCAAGGGTTGGGTTGAGGTCGTTGGGTTGGGTTGGTGGCATCTCCAAGGGTTGGGTTGGTTTGGGTTGGTGGCATCTCCAAGGGTTGGGTTGGGGTCATTGGGTTGGGATGGTGGCATCTCCAAGGGTTGGGTTGGGGTCATCAGGTTGGTGGCATCTCCAAGGGTTGGGCTGGGGTCGTTGGTTTGGGTTGGTGGCTTCTCCAAGGGTTGGGTTGGGGTCGTTGGGTTGGTGGCATCTCCAAGGGTTGGGTTGGTGGCATCTCCAAGGGTTGGGTTGGGGTCGTTGGGTTGGTGTCGTCTCCAAGGGTTGGGTTGGGGTCGTTGGGTTGGTGACATCTCCACGGGTTGGGTTGGGGATCGTTGGGTTGGTGGCATCTTCAAGGGTTAAGTTGGGGTCGTTGGGTTGGTGGCATCTCCAAGGGTTGGGCTGGGGTCGTTGGGTTGGGTTGGTGGCATCTCCAAGGTTTGGGTTGGTGGCATCTCTAATGTTTGGGTTGGGGTCGTTGTGTTGGTGGCATCTCCAAGGTTTGGGTTGGGGTCGTTGTGTTGGTGGCATCTCCAAGGGTTGGGTTGGGGTCGTTGGGTTGGGGTTCTTGGGTGGGTTGGTGGCATCTCCAAGGGTTGAGTTGGGGTCGTTTCGTTGGGTTGGTGGCATCTCCAAGGGTTGGCTTGAGGTCGTTGGGTTGGGTTGGTGGCATCTCCAAGGGTTGGGTTGAGGTCATTGGTTTCGGTTGGTGGCATTTCCAAGGGTTGTGTTGCGTTGGTGGCATCTCCAAGGGTTGGGTTGGGGTGATTGGGTTGGGTTGGTGGCATCTCCCAATGGTGGAGTTGGGGTCGTTGGGTTCGGTTGGAGCCATGTCCAAGGGTTGGGTTGGGTGTCGTTGGTTTGGTGGCATCTCCAAGCGTTGGGTTGGGTTGGTGGCATCTCCAAGGGTTGGGTTGGGGTCATCGGTTTGGTGGCATCGCCAAGGGTTGGGTTGGGGTCATTGGGTTGGGGGCGTCTCCAAGGGTTGGGTTGGGGTCGTTGGGTTGGGTTGGTGGCATCTCCAAGGGTTGGGTTGGGGTCATCGGTTTGGTGGCATCTCCAAGGGTTGGGTTGGGGTCATTGGTTTGTTGGCATCCCCAAAGGCTGGGTTGGGGTCGTTGGGTTGGGTTGGTGACATTTCCAACGGTTGGGTTGGGTTGGTGGCATCTCCAAGGGTTGGGTTGAGGTCGTTGGGTTGGGTTGGTGGCATCTCCAAGGGTTGAGTTGGGGACGTTGGGTTGGGTTGGTGGCGTCTCCAAAGGTTGGGTTGGAGGCATCTCCCAAGGGTTGGGTTGGATTGGTGGCATCTCCAAGGGTTGGGCTGGGGTCGGTGAGTTGGGTTGGAGGCATCTCCCAAGGGGTGGGTTGGGTTGGTGGCATCTCCAAGGGTTGGGCTGGGGTCGTTGGGTTCGGTTTGTGGCATCTCCAAGGGTCGGGTTGGGGTCGTTGAGTTGGGTTGGTGGCATCTCCAACGGTTGGGTTGGGTTGGTGACATCTCCAAGGGTTGGGTTGGGTTGGTGGCGTCTTTAAGGGTGGGGTTGGAGTCATTGGGTTGGGTTGGTGGCATCTCCAAGGGTTGGGTTGGGTTGGTGGCATCTCCAAGGGTTGGGTTGGGGTCGATGGGTTGGGTTGGTGGCATCTCCAAGGTTTGAGCTGGGGACGTTGGGTTGGTGTCGTCTCCAAGGGTTGGGTTGGACGCATCTCCCAAGGATTGGGTTGGCTTGGTGGCATCTCCAAGGGTTGGGCTGGGGTCGTTGGGTTGGGTTTGTCGCATCTGCAAGGGTTGGGTTGAGTTGGTGGCATCTCCCAAGGGTCGGGTTGGGGTCGTTGAGTTGGTGGCGTCTCCAAGGGTTGGGTTGGGGTCATTGAGTTGCTGGCATTTCCAAGGGTTGTGTTCGGTTGGTGGCATCTCCAAGGGTTGCATTGGGGTCGTTGGGTTGGGTTGGTGGCATCTCCAAGGGTTGGGTTGTGGTCATTGGGTTGGGTTGGTGGCATCTCCAAGGGTTGGGTTGGGGTCGTTGAGTTGGGTTGGTGGCATCTCTAAGGCTTGGGTTGGTGCCATATCCAACGGTTGGGTTGCGGTCGTTGGATTGGGTTGGTGGCATCTCCAAGTGTTGAGTTGGGGACGTTGGGTTGGGTTGGTGGCGTCTCCAAGGGTTGGGTTGGAGGCATCTCCCAAGGGTTGGGTTGGATTGGTGGCATCTCCAAGGGTTGGGCTGGGGTCTGTGAGTTGGGTTGGAGGCATCTCCCAAGGGGTGGGTTGGGTTGGTGGCATCTCCAAGGGTTGGGCTGGGGTCGTTGGGTTCGGTTTGTGGCATCTCCAAGGGTCAGGTTGGGGTCTTTGAGTTGGGTTGGTGGCATCTCCAAGGGTTGGGTTGGGTTGGTGGCATCTCCAAGGTTTGAGTTGGGGTCGTTGTGTTGGTGACATCTCCAAGGGTTGGGTTGTGGTCGTTGGGTTGGGTTGGTGACATCTCCAAGGGTTGGGTTGGGTTGGTGGCGTCTTTAAGGGTGGGGTTGGAGTCATTGGGTTGGGTTGGTGGCATCTCCAAGGGTTGGGTTGGGGTCGATGGGTTGGGTTGGTGGCATCTCCAAGGTTTGAGCTGGGGACGTTGGGTTGGTGTCGTCTCCAAGGGTTGGGTTGGACGCATCTCCCAAGGATTGGGCTGGGTTGGTGGCATCTCCAAGGGTTGGGCTGGGGTCGTTGGGTTGGGTTTGTCGCATCTGCAAGGGTTGGGTTGAGTTGGTGGCATCTCCCAAGGGTCGGGTTGGGGTCGTTGGGTTGGGTTGGTGGCGTCTCCAAGGGTTGGGTTGTGGTCATTGGGTTGGGTTGGTGGCATCTCCAAGGGTTGGGTTGGGGTCGTTGGGTTGGGTTGGTGGCATCTCCATGGATTGAATTGGGGTCATTGGTTTGGGTTGGTGGCATCTCCAAGGGTTGCGTTGGGGTCATTGGGTTGGGTTGGTGGCTTCTCCAAGGGTTGGGTTGGTGGCTTCTCCAAGGGTTGAGTTGGGGTCGTTGGGTTGCGTTGGTGGCATCTCCAAGGGTTGGGTTGGGGTCCTTGGTTTGGGGGCATCTCCCAACGGTTGGGTTGGGGTCTTTGGGTTGGGTTGGGTTGGTGGCATCTGCATGGGTTGGGTTGGGGTCGTTGGGTTGGGTTGGTGGCATCTCCAAGGCTTGCGGTGAGGTCGTTGGGTTGGGTTGGTGGCATCTCCCAAGGGTTGGGTTGGGGTCGTTGGGTTGGAGGCATTTCCAAGGGTTGGGTTGGTGGCATCTCCAAGGGTTGGGTTGAGGTCGTTGGGTTGGGTTGGTGGCATCTCCAAGGGTTGGGTTGGTTTGGGTTGGTGGCATCTCCAAGGGTTGGGTTGGGGTCATTGGGTTGGGATGGTGGCATCTCCAAGGGTTGGGTTGGGGTCATCAGGTTGGTGGCATCTCCAAGGGTTGGGCTGGGGTCGTTGGTTTGGGTTGGTGGCTTCTCCAAGGGTTGGGTTGGGGTCGTTGGGTTGGTGGCATCTCCAAGGGTTGGGTTGGTGGCATCTCCAAGGGTTGGGTTGGGGTCGTTGGGTTGGTGTCGTCTCCAAGGGTTGGGTTGGGGTCGTTGGGTTGGTGACATCTCCACGGGTTGGGTTGGGGATCGTTGGGTTGGTGGCATCTTCAAGGGTTAAGTTGGGGTCGTTGGGTTGGTGGCATCTCCAAAGGTTGGGCTGGGGTCGTTGGGTTGGGTTGGTGGCATCTCCAAGGTTTGGGTTGGTGGCATCTCCAATGTTTGGGTTGGGGTCGTTGTGTTGGTGGCATCTCCAAGGGTTGGGTTGGGGTCGTTGGGTTAGAGGCATCTCTCAAGGGTTGGGTTCGGTTGGTGGCATCTCCAAGGGTTGGGTTGTGGTCGTTGGGTTGGGGTTCTTGGGTGGGTTGCTGGCATCTCCAAGGGTTGAGTTGGGGTCGTTTCGTTGGGTTGGTGGCATCTCCAAGGGTTGGCTTGAGGTCGTTGGGTTGGGTTGGTGGCATCTCCAAGGGTTGGGTTGAGGTCATTGGTTTCGGTTGGTGGCATTTCCAAGGGTTGTGTTGGGGTCGTTCGGTTGGTGGCATCTCCAAGGGTTGGGTTGGGGTGATTGGGTTGGGTTGGTAGCATCTCCCAATGGTGGAGTTGGGGTCGTTGGGTTCGGTTGGAGCCATGTCCAAGGGTTGGGTTGGGTGTCGTTGGTTTGGTGGCATCTCCAAGCGTTGGGTTGGGTTGGTGGCATCTCCAAGGGTTGGGTTGGGGTCATCGGTTTGGTGGCATCGCCAAGGGTTGGGTTGGGGTCATTGAGTTGCTGGCATTTCCAAGGGTTGGGTTGGGGTCGTTGGGTTGGAGGCATTTCCAAGGGTTGGGTTCGGTTGGTGGCGTCTCCAAGGGTTGGGTTGGGGTCGTTGGGTTGGGTTGGTGGCATCTCCAAGGGTTGGGTTGTGGTCATTGGGTTGGGTTGGTGGCATCTCTAAGGCTTGGGTTGGTGCCATATCCAAGGGTTGGGTTGCGGTCGTTGGATTGGGTTGGTGGCATCTCCAAGTGTTGAGTTGGGGACGTTGGGTTGGGTTGGTGGCGTCTCCAAGGGTTGGGTTGGAGGCATCTCCCAAGGGGTGGGTTGGGTTGGTGGCATCTCCAAGGGTTGGGCTGGGGTCGTTGGGTTCGGTTTGTGGCATCTCCAAGGGTCAGGTTGGGGTCTTTGATTTGGGTTGGTGGCATCTCCAAGGGTTGGGTTGGGTTGGTGGCATCTCCAAGGTTTGAGTTGGGGTCGTTGTGTTGGTGACATCTCCAAGGGTTGGGTTGTGGTCGTTGGGTTGGGTTGGTGACATCTCCAAGGGTTGGGTTGGGTTGGTGGCGTCTTTAAGGGTGGGGTTGGAGTCATTGGGTTGGGTTGGTGGCATCTCCATGGGTTGGGTTGGGGTCGATGGGTTGGGTTGGTGGCATCTCCAAGGTTTGAGCTGGGGACGTTGGGTTGGTGTCGTCTCCAAGGGTTGGGTTGGACGCATCTCCCAAGGATTGGGTTGGGTTGGTGGCATCTCCAAGGGTTGGGCTGGGGTCGTTGGGTTGGGTTTGTCGCATCTGCAAGGGTTGGTTTGAGTTGGTGGCATCTCCCAAGGGTCGGGTTGGGGTCGTTGGGTTGGGTTGGTGGCATCTCCAAGGGTTGGGTTGTGGTCATTGGGTTGGGTTGATGGCATCTCCAAGGGTTGGGTTGGGGTCGTTGGGTTGGGTTGGTGGCATCTCCATGGATTGAATTGGGGTCATTGGTTTGGGTTGGTGGCATCTCCAAGGGTTGCGTTGGGGTCATTGGGTTGGGTTGGTGGCTTCTCCAAGGGTTGGGTTGGTGGCTTCTCCAAGGGTTGAGTTGGGGTCGTTGGGTTGCGTTGGTGGCATCTCCAAGGGTTGGGTTGGGGTCCTTGGTTTGGGGGCATCTCCCAACGGTTGGGTTGGGGTCTTTGGGTTGGGTTGGGTTGGTGGCATCTGCAAGGGTTGGGTTGGGGTCGTTGGGTTGGGTTGGTGGCATCTCCAAGGCTTGCGGTGAGGTCGTTGGGTTGGGTTGGTGGCATCTCCCAAGGGTTGGGTTGGGGTCGTTGGGTTGGAGGCATTTCCAAGGGTTGGGTTGGTGGCATCTCCAAGGGTTGGGTTGAGGTCGTTGGGTTGGGTTGGTGGCATCTCCAAGGGTTTGGTTGGTTTGGGTTGGTGGCATCTCCAAGGGTTGGGTTGGGGTCATTGGGTTGGGATGGTGGCATCTCCAAGGGTTGGGTTGGGGTCATCAGGTTGGTGGCATCTCCAAGGGTTGGGCTGGGGTCGTTGGTTTGGGTTGGTGGCTTCTCCAAGGGTTGGGTTGGGGTCGTTGGGTTGGTGGCATCTCCAAGGGTTGGGTTGGTGGCATCTCCAAGGGTTGGGTTGGGGTCGTTGGGTTGGTGTCGTCTCCAAGGGTTGGGTTGGGGTCGTTGGGTTGGTGACATCTCCACGGGTTGGGTTGGGGATCGTTGGGTTGGTGGCATCTTCAAGGGTTAAGTTGGGGTCGTTGGGTTGGTGGCATCTCCAAAGGTTGGGCTGGGGTCGTTGGGTTGGGTTGGTGGCATCTCCAAGGTTTGGGTTGGTGGCATCTCCAATGTTTGGGTTGGGGTCGTTGTGTTGGTGGTATCTCCAAGGTTTGGGTAGGGTGGTTGTGTTGGTGGCATCTCCAAGGGTTGGGTTGGGGTCGTTGGGTTGAGGTTCTTGGGTGGGTTGGTGGCATCTCCAAGGGTTGAGTTGGGGTCGTTTCGTTGGGTTGGTGGCATCTCCAAGGGTTGGCTTGAGGTCGTTGGGTTGGGTTGGTGGCATCTCCAAGGTTTGGGTTGGTGGCATCTCCAATGTTTGGGTTGGGGTCGTTGTGTTGGTGGCATCTCCAAGGGTTGGGTTGGGTTCGTTGTGTTGGTGGCATCTCCAAGGGTTGGGTTGGGGTCGTTGGGTTAGAGGCATCTCTCAAGGGTTGGGTTCGGTTGGTGGCATCTCCAAGGGTTGGGTTGTGGTCGTTGGGTTGGGGTTCTTGGGTGGGTTGGTGGCATCTCCAAGGGTTGAGTTGGGGTCGTTTCGTTGGGTTGGTGGCATCTCCAAGGGTTGGCTTGAGGTCGTTGGGTTGGGTTGGTGGCATCTCCAAGGGTTGGGTTGAGGTCATTGGTTTCGGTTGGTGGCATTTCCAAGGGTTGTGTTGGGGTCGTTCGGTTGGTGGCATCTCCAAGGTTTGGGTTGGGGTGATTGGGTTGGGTTGGTGGCATCTCCCAATGGTGGAGTTGGGGTCGTTGGGTTCGGTTGGAGCCATGTCCAAGGGTTGGGTTGGGTGTCGTTGGTTTGGTGGCATCTCCAAGCGTTGGGTTGGGTTGGTGGCATCTCCAAGGGTTGGGTTGGGGTCATCGGTTTGGTGGCATCGCCAAGGGTTGGGTTGGGGTCATTGAGTTGCTGGCATTTCCAAGGGTTGGGTTCGGTTGGTGGCGTCTCCAAGGGTTGGGTTGGGGTCGTTGGGTTGGGTTGGTGGCATCTCCAAGGGTTGGGTTGTGGTCATTGGGTTGGGTTGGTGGCATCTCCAAGGGTTGGGTTGGGATCGTTGAGTTGGGTTGGTGGCATCTCTAAGGCTTGGGTTGGTGCCATATCCAAGGGTTGGGTTGCGGTCGTTGGATTGGGTTGGTGGCATCTCCAAGTGTTGAGTTGGGGACGTTGGGTTGGGTTGGTGGCGTCTCCAAGGGTTGGGTTGGAGGCATCTCCCAAGGGTTGGGTTGGATTGGTGGCATCTCCAAGGGTTGGGCTGGGGTCTGTGAGTTGGGTTGGAGGCATCTCCCAAGGGGTGGGTTGGTTTGGTGGCATCTCCAAGGGTTGGGCTGGGGTCGTTGGGTTCGGTTTGTGGCATCTCCAAGGGTCAGGTTGGGGTCGTTGAGTTGGGTTGGTGGCATCTCCAAGGGTTGGGTTGGGTTGGTGGCATCTCCAAGGTTTGAGTTGGGGTCGTTGTGTTGGTGACATCTCCAAGGGTTGGGTTGTGGTCGTTGGGTTGGGTTGGTGACATCTCCAAGGGTTGGGTTGGGTTGGTGGCATCTCCAAGGGTTGGGTTGGGGTCGATGGGTTGGGTTGGTGGCATCTCCAAGGTTTGAGCTGGGGACGTTGGGTTGGGTTTGTCGCATCTGCAAGGGTTGGGTTGAGTTGGTGGCATCTCCCAAGGGTCGGGTTGGGGTCGTTGGGTTGGGTTGGTGGCATCTCCAAGGGTTGGGTTGTGGTCATTGGGTTGGGTTGGTGGCATCTCCAAGGGTTGGGTTGGGGTCGTTGGGTTGGGTTGGTGGCATCTCCATGGATTGAATTGGGGTCATTGGTTTGGGTTGGTGGCATCTCCAAGGGTTGTGTTGGGGTCATTGGGTTGGGTTGGTGGCTTCTCCAAGGGTTGGGTTGGTGGCTTCTCCAAGGGTTGAGTTGGGGTCGTTGGGTTGCGTTGGTGGCATCTCCAAGGGTTGGGTTGGGGTCCTTGGTTTGGGGGCATCTCCCAACGGTTGGGTTGGGGTCTTTGGGTTGGGTTGGGTTGGTGGCATCTGCATGGGTTGGGTTGGGGTCGTTGGGTTGTGTTGGTGGCATCTCCAAGGCTTGCGGTGAGGTCGTTGGTTTGGGTTGGTGGCATCTCCCAAGGGTTGGGTTGGGGTCGTTGGGTTGGAGGCATTTCCAACGGTTGGGTTGGTGGCATCTCCAAGGGTTGGGTTGAGGTCGTTGGGTTGGGTTGGTGGCATCTCCAAGGGTTGGGTTGGTTTGGGTTGGAGGCATCTCCAAGGGTTGGGTTGGGGTCATTGGGTTGGGATGGTGGCATCTCCAAGGGTTGGGTTGGGGTCATCAGGTTGGTGGCATCTCCAAGGGTTGGGCTGGGGTCGTTGGTTTGGGTTGGTGGCTTCTCCAAGGGTTGGGTTGGGGTCGTTGGGTTGGTGGCATCTCCAAGGGTTGGGTTGGTGGCATCTCCAAGGGTTGGGTTGGGGTCGTTGGGTTGGTGTCGTCTCCAAGGGTTGGGTTGGGGTCGTTGGGTTGGTGACATCTCCACGGGTTGGGTTGGGGATCGTTGGGTTGGTGGCATCTTCAAGGGTTAAGTTGGGGTCGTTGGGTTGGTGGCATCTCCAAAGGTTGGGCTGGGGTCGTTGGGTTGGGTTGGTGGCATCTCCAAGGTTTGGGTTGGTGGCATCTCCAATGTTTGGGTTGGGGTCGTTGTGTTGGTGGCATCTCCAAGGTTTGGGTTGGGGTCGTTGTGTTGGTGGCATCTCCAAGGGTTGGGTTGGGGTCGTTGGGTTAGAGGCATCTCTCAAGGGTTGGGTTCGGTTGGTGGCATCTCCAAGGGTTGGGTTGTGGTCGTTGGGTTGGGGTTCTTGGGTGGGTTGGTGGCATCTCCAAGGGTTGGCTTGAGGTCATTGGTTTCGGTTGGTGGCATCTCCAAGGGTTGGGTTGGGGTGATTGTGTTGGGTTGGTGGCATCTCCCAATGGTGGAGTTGGGGTCGTTGGGTTCGGTTGGAGCCATGTCCAAGGGTTGGGTTGGGTGTCGTTGGTTTGGTGGCATCTCCAAGCGTTGGGTTGGGTTGGTGGCATCTCCAAGGGTTGGGTTGGGGTCATCGGTTTGGTGGCATCGCCAAGGGTTGGGTTGGGGTCATTGGGTTGGGTTGGTGGCTTCTCCAAGGGTTGGGTTGGTGGCTTCTCCAAGGGTTGAGTTGGGGTCGTTGGGTTGCGTTGGTGGCATCTCCAAGGGTTGGGTTGGGGTCCTTGGTTTGGGGGCATCTCCCAACGGTTGGGTTGGGGTCTTTGGGTTGGGTTGGGTTGGTGGCATCTGCAAGGGTTGGGTTGGGGTCGTTGGGTTGGGTTGGTGGCATCTCCAAGGCTTGCGGTGAGGTCGTTGGGTTGTGTTGGTAGCATCTCCCAAGGGTTGGGTTGGGGTCGTTGGGTTGGAGGCATTTCCAAGGGTTGGGTTGGTGGCATCTCCAAGGGTTGGGTTGAGGTCGTTGGGTTGGGTTGGTGGCATCTCCAAGGGTTGGGTTGGTTTGGGTTGGTGGCATCTCCAAGGGTTGGGTTGGGGTCATTGGGTTGGGATGGTGGCATCTCCAAGGGTTGGGTTGGGGTCATCAGGTTGGTGGCATCTCCAAGGGTTGGGCTGGGGTCGTTGGTTTGGGTTGGTGGCTTCTCCAAGGGTTGGGTTGGGGTCGTTGGGTTGGTTGCATCTCCAAGGGTTGGGTTGGTGGCATCTCCAAGGGTTGGGTTGGGGTCGTTGGGTTGGTGTCGTCTCCAAGGGTTGGGTTGGGGTCGTTGGGTTGGTGACATCTCCACGGGTTGGGTTGGGGATCGTTGGGTTGGTGGCATCTTCAAGGGTTATGTTGGGGTCGTTGGGTTGGTGGCATCTCCAAAGGTTGGGCTGGGGTCGTTGGGTTGGGTTGGTGGCATCTCCAAGGTTTGGGTTGGTGGCATCTCCAATGTTTGGGTTGGGGTCGTTGTGTTGGTGGCATCTCCAAGGTTTGGGTTGGGGTCGTTGTGTTGGTGGCATCTCCAAGGGTTGGGTTGGGGTCGTTGGGTTAGAGGCATCTCTCAAGGGTTGGGTTCGGTTGGTGGCATCTCCAAGGGTTGGGTTGTGGTCGTTGGGTTGGGGTTCTTGGGTGGGTTGGTGGCATCTCCAAGGGTTGAGTTGGGGTCGTTTCGTTGGGTTGGTGGCATCTCCAAGGGTTGGCTTGAGGTCGTTGGGTTGGGTTGGTGGCATCTCCAAGGGTTGGGTTGAGGTCATTGGTTTCGGTTGGTGGCATTTCCAAGGGTTGTGTTGGGGTCGTTCGGTTGGTGGCATCTCCAAGGGTTGGGTTGGGGTGATTGGGTTGGGTTGGTGGCATCTCCCAATGGTGGAGTTGGGGTCGTTGGGTTCGGTTGGAGCCATGTCCAAGGGTTGGGTTGGGTGTCGTTGGTTTGGTGGACTCCAAGCGTTGGGTTGGGTTGGTGGCATCTCCAAGGGTTGGGTTGGGGTCATCGGTTTGGTGGCATCGCCAAGGGTTGGGTTGGGGTCATTGGGTTGGGGGCGTCTCCAAGGGTTGGGTTGGGGTCGTTGGGTTGGGTTGGTGGCATCTCCAAGGGTTGGGTTGGGGTCATCGGTTTGGTGGCATCTCCAAGGGTTGGGTTGGGGTCATTGGTTTGTTGGCATCCCCAAAGGCTGGGTTGGGGTCGTTCGGTTGGGTTGGTGACATTTCCAACGGTTGGGTTGGGTTGGTGGCATCTCCAAGGGTTGGGTTGGGGTCGTTGGGTTCGGTTGGTGGCATCTCCAAGGGTTGAGTTGGGGACTTTGGGTTGGGTTGGTGGCATCTCCAAGGGTTGAGTTGGGGACTTTGGGTTGGGTTGGTGGCATCTCCAAGGGTTGGGTTGGAGGCATCTCCCAAGGGTTGGGTTGGATTGGTGGCATCTCCAAGGCTTGGGCTGGGGTCGGTGAGTTGGGTTGGAGGCATCTCCCAAGGGGTGGGTTGGGTTGGTGGCATCTCCAAGGGTTGGGCTGGGGTCGTTGGGTTCGGTTTGTGGCATCTCCAAGGGTCGGGTTGGGGTCTTTGAGTTGGGTTGGTGGCATCTCCAAGGGTTGGGTTGGGTTGGTGGCATCTCCAAGGGTTGGGTTGGGTTGGTGGCGTCTTTAAGGGTGGGGTTGGTGTCATTGGGTTGGTTTGGTGGCATCTCCAAGGGTTGGGTTGGGGTCGATGGGTTGGGTTGGTGGCTTCTCCAAGGTTTGAGCTGGGGATGTTGGGTTGGTGTCGTCTCCAAGGGTTGGGTTGGACGCATCTCCCAAGGATTGGGTTGGGTTGGTGGCATCTCCAAGGGTTGGGCTGGGGTCGTTGGGTTGGGTTTGTCGCATCTGCAAGGGTTGGGTTGAGTTGGTGGCATCTCCCAAGGGTCGGGTTGGGGTCGTTGAGTTGGTGGCGTCTCCAAGGGTTGGGTTGGGGTCATTGAGTTGCTGGCATTTCCAAGGGTTGGGTTCGGTTGGTGGCATCTCCAAGGGTTGCATTGGGGTCGTTGGGTTGGGTTGGTGGCATCTCCAAGGGTTGGGTTGGGGTCGTTGGGTTGGGTTGGTGGCATCTCCATGGATTGAATTGGGGTCATTGTTTTGGGTTGGTGGCATCTCCAAGGGTTGCGTTGGGGTCATTGGGTTGCGTTGGTGGCTTCTCCAAGGGTTCGGTTGGTGGCTTCTCCAAGGGTTGAGTTGGGGCCGTTGGGTTGCGTTGGTGGCATCTCCAAGGGTTGGGTTGGGGTCTTTGGTTTGGGGGCATCTCCCAACGGTTGGGTTGGGGTCTTTGGGTTGGGTTGGGTTGGTGGCATCTGCAAGGGTTGGGTTTGGGTCGTTGGGTTGGGTTGGTGGCATCTCCAAGGCTTGCGGTGAGGTCGTTGGGTTGGGTTGGTGGCATCTCCCAAGGGTTGGGTTGGGGTCGTTGGGTTGGAGGCATTTCCAACGGTTGGGTTGGTGGCATCTCCAAGGGTTGGGTTGAGGTCGTTGGGTTGGGTTGGTGGCATCTCCAAGGGTTGGGTTGGTTTGGGTTGGTGGCATCTCCAAGGGTTGAGTTGGGGTCATTGGGTTGGGATGGTGGCATCTCCAAGGGTTGGGTTGGGGTCATCAGGTTGGTGGCATCTCCAAGGGTTGGGCTGGGGTCGTTGGTTTGGGTTGGTGGCTTCTCCAAGGGTTGGGTTGGGGTCGTTGGGTTGGTGGCATCTCCAAGGGTTGTGTTGGGGTCATCGGGTTGGTGGCAACTTCAAGGGTAGGGTTGGGGTCATTGGGTTGTGTTGGTGGCGTCTCCAAGGATTGCATTGGGGTCATTGGGTTGGGTTGTTGGCATCTCCAAGGTTTGGGTTGGGGTCGTTGGGTTGGTGGCATCTCCAAGGCTTGCGTTGGGGTCGTTGGGTTGGGTTCGTGGCTTCTCCAATAGTTGGGTTGGGGTCTTTGGGTTGGTTTGGGTTGGTGGCATCTCCAAGGGTCGGGTTGGGGTCGTTGGGTTGGGTTGGTGCCATCTCCAAGGGTTGGGTTGGGGTCATTGGGTTGGGGGCGTCTCCAAGGGTGTGGCTGGGGTCGTTGTGTTGGGTTGGTGGCATCTCCAAGGGTTGGGTTGGGGTCGTTGGGTAGGTGGCATCTCCAAGGGTTGGGTTGAGGTCTTTGGGTTGGGTTGGTGTCATCTCCCAAGGGTTGGGTTGGGGTCGTTGGGTTGGAGGCATCTCCCAAGGTTGGGGTTTTGGTCGTTGGGTTGGGTTGGTGGCATCTCCAAGGATTGGGTTGGTGGCATCTCCAAAGGGTTGGATTGGGGTCATTGGGTTGGGTTGGTGGCATGTTCAAGGGTTGGGTTGGGGTCGTTGGGTTGGGTTGGTGGCATCTCCAAGGGTTGGGGTGAGGTCGTTGGGTTGGGTTGGTGACATCTCCAACGGTTGGGTTGGGGTCATTGAGTTGGGTTGGTGTCATCTCCAAAAGTTGGGTTGGGGTCGTTGGGTTGGGTTGGTGGCTTCTCCAAAGGTTGAATTGGGGTCGTTGGGTTGGTGACATCTCCAAGGCTTGGGTTGGGGTCGTTGGGAGGGTGGCATCTCCAAGGGTTGTGTTGGGGACATCGGGTTGGTGGCATCGCCAAGGGTTGGGTTGGGGTCATTGGGTTGGGTTGGTGGCGTCTCCAAGGGTTGGGTTGGGGTCATTGTGTTGGTGGCATCCCCAAAGGTTGGGTTGGGGTCGTTGGGTTGAGTTGGTGGCTTCTCCAAGGGTTGGGTTGGGGTCGTTATTTTGGGTTGGTGGCTTCTCCAAGGGTTGAGTTGGGGTCGTTGGGTTGCGTTGGTGGCATCTCCAAGGGTTGGGTTGTGTTGGTGGCATCTCCAAGGGTTGGCTTGGGGTCGTTGGGTTGGGTTGGTGGCATCTCCAAGGTTTGAGCTGGGGACGTTGGGTTGGGTTGGTGTCGTCTCCAAGGGTTGGGTTGGGGTCGTTTAGTTGGGTTGGTGGCATTTCCAAGGGTTGGTTTGGGGTCGTTGAGTTGGGTTGGTGGCGTCTCCGAGGGTTGAGTTGGGGTCGTTGATTTGGTGACATCTCCAAGGGTTGGGTAGGGGTGGGTTGGTGACATCTGCAAGGGTTGGGTTTGGTTGGTGGCATCTCCAAGGGTTGGGTTGGGGTCGTTGGGTTGGTGACATCTCCAAGGGTTGGGTTGGGGTCGTTGGGTTGGGTTGGTGGCATCTCCAAAGGTTGAGTTGGGGTCTTTGGGTTGGGTTGGTGGCTTCTCCAAGGGTTGGGTTGGGGTTCTTGGGTTGGGTTGGTGGCATCTCCCAAGGGTTGGGTTTAGTTGGGGTCGTTGGGTTGGGTTGGTGGCACCTCCAAGGGTTGGGTTGGTTGGTGGCTTCTCCAAGGGTTGGGTTGGAGGCGTCTCTCAGGGTTTGGGTTGTTGGGTTGGGTTGGTGGCATCTCCAAGGATTGGGTTGGTGGCATCTCCAAAGGGTTGGATTGGGGTCATTGTGTTGGGTTGGTGGCATTTTCAAGGGTTGGGTTGGGGTCGTTGGGTTGGGTTGGTGGCATCTCCAAGGGTTGGGGTGAGGTCGTTGGGTTGGGTTGGTGGCATCTCCAAGGGTTGGGTTGGGGACGTTGGGTTGGGGTCGTTGGTTTGGGTTGGGTTGGGGATCGTTGGGTTGGTGGCATCTCCAAGGGTTGGGTAGGGATCATTGGGTTGGTGGCGTCTCCAAGGGTTGGGTTGGGGTCGTTGGGTTGGGTTGGTGGCTTCTCCAAGGGTTGAGTTGGGGTCGTTGGTTTGGTGACATCTCCAAGGGTTGGGTTGGGGTCGTTGGGTTGGTGACATCTCCAAGGGTTGGGTTGGGGTCGTTGGGTTGGGTTGGTGGCATCTCCAAAGGTTGAATTGGGGTCTTTGGGTTGGGTTGGTGGCTTCTCCAAGGGTTGGGTTGGGGTCTTAGGTTTGGGTTGGGTTGGTGGCATCTCAAAGGGTTGGGTTGGGGTTCTTGGGTTGGGTTGGTGGCATCTCCCAAGGGTTGGGTTTAGTTGGGGTCGTTGGGTTGGGTTGGTGGCACCTCCAAGGGTTGGGTTGGGGTGGTTGGGTAGGTTGGTGGCATCTCCAAGGGTTGCGTTGGAGGCGTCTCCCAAGGTTTGGGTTGTTGGGTTGGGTTGGTGGCATCTCCAAGGGTTGTGTTGGGGTCGTTGGGTTGGGTTGGTGGCATCTCCAAGGGCTGAATTGGGGACGTTGGGTTGGGTTGGCGGCTTCTCCAAGGGTTGGGTTGGAGACATCTCCCAAGGGTTGGGTTGGGTTGGTGGCATCTCCAAGGGTTTGGCTGGGGTCGTTGGGTTGGGTTGGTGGCATCTCCAAGGGTTGGGTTGGGATGGTGGCATCTCCCATGGGTCGGGTTGGGGTCGTTGAGTTGGGTTGGTGGCATCTCCAAGGGTTGGGTTGGGGTCGTTGTTTGGGTTGGTGGCATCTCCAAGGGTTGGGTTGGGGTCATTGGGTTGGTTGGTGGCATCTCCAAGGGTTGGGTTGGGTTGGTGACATCTCTAAGGGTGGGGTTGGTGGCATCTCCAAGGGTTGGATTGGGGTCGTTGGGTTGGGTTGGTGACATCTCCAAGGGTTGGGTTGGGGTCGTTGGGTTGGGTTGGTGGCATCTCCAAAGGTTGAATTGGGGTCTTTGGGTTGGGTTGGTGGCTTCTCCAAGGGTTGGGTTGGGGTCTTAGGTTTGGGTTGGGTTGGTGGCATCTCAAAGGGTTGGGTTGGGGTTCTTGGGTTGGGTTGGTGGCATCTCCCAAGGGTTGGGTTTAGTTGGGGTCGTTGGGTTGGGTTGGTGGCACCTCCAAGGGTTGGGTTGGGGTGGTTGGGTAGGTTGGTGGCATCTCCAAGGGTTGCGTTGGAGGCGTCTCCCAAGGTTTGGGTTGTTGGGTTGGGTTGGTGGCATCTCCAAGGGTTGTGTTGGGGTCGTTGGGTTGGGTTGGTGGCATCTCCAAGGGCTGAATTGGGGACGTTGGGTTGGGTTGGCGGCTTCTCCAAGGGTTGGGTTGGAGACATCTCCCAAGGGTTGGGTTGGGTTGGTGGCATCTCCAAGGGTTTGGCTGGGGTCGTTGGGTTGGGTTGGTGGCATCTCCAAGGGTTGGGTTGGGATGGTGGCATCTCCCATGGGTCGGGTTGGGGTCGTTGAGTTGGGTTGGTGGCATCTCCAAGGGTTGGGTTGGGGTCGTTGTTTGGGTTGGTGGCATCTCCAAGGGTTGGGTTGGGGTCATTGGGTTGGTTGGTGGCATCTCCAAGGGTTGGGTTGGGTTGGTGACATCTCTAAGGGTGGGGTTGGTGGCATCTCCAAGGGTTGGATTGGGGTCGTTGGGTTGGGTTGGTGGCATCTCGAAGGGTTGATTTGGGGTTGTTGGGTTGGGTTGGTGGCATCTCCAAGGCTTGGGTTGGGGTCGCTGGGTGGGGTTGGTGTCATCTCCAAGGGTTGGGTTGGGGTCGTTTGGTTGGTGGCATCTCCAAGGGTTGGGTTGGGTTGGTGGCATCTCCAAGGGTTGCATTGGGGTAGTTGGGTTGGGTTGGTGGCATCTCCAAGGTTGGGTTGGGGTCGATGAGTTGGGTTGGTGGCATCTCCAAAGGTTGGCATGGGGTCGTTGGGTTGGATTGGTGGCTTCTCCAAGGGTTGAGTTGGGGTCGTTGAGTTGGTGACGTCTCCAAGGGCTGGGTTGGGGTCGTTGGGTTGGGTTGGTGGCATCTCCAAGGGTTGGGTTGGGGTCATCGGGTTGGTGGCATCGCCAAGGGTTGGGTTGGTGGCGTCTCCAAGGGTTGAGTTGGGGTCATTGGGTTGGTGGCGTCTCCAGGGGTTGGGTTGGTGACATCTCCAAGGGTTGGGTTGGGGTCGTTGGGTTTGGTTAGTGGCATCTCCAAGGGTTGGGTTGGGTTCTTTGGGTTGGGTTGGTGGCATCTCCAAAGGTTGAGTTGTGGTCTTTGGGTTGGGTTGGTGGCTTCTCCAAGGGTTGGGTTGGGGTCTTTGCGTTGGGTTGGGTTGGTTTCATCTCCAAGGGTTGAGTTGGGGTTCTTGGGTTGGGTTGGTGGCATCTCCAAGGGTTGGGTTGGGGTCGTTGGGTTGGGTTGGTGGCATCTCCAAGGGTTGGGTTGGGTTCTTTGGGTTGGGTTGGTGGCATCTCCAAGGTTTGAGCTGGGGACCTTGCGTTGGGTTGGTGGCGTCTGCAAGGATTGGGTTGGACGCATCTCCCAAGGGTTGGGTTGCGTTGGTGGCATCTCCAAGGGTTGGTTTGGTGTCATTGAGTTGGGTTCGTGGCATCTCCAAGGGTTGGGTTGGGTTCATTGAGTTGGGTTGGTGTCATCTCCAAGGGTTGGGTTGGTGGCATCTCCAAGGGTTGGGTTGGGTTCGTTGAGCTGTGTTGGTGGCATCTCCAAGGGTTGGGTTGGGGTCGTTGGGTTGGTGGCATCTCCAAGGGTTGGGTTGGGGTCGTTGAGTTGGGTTGGTGGCATCTCCAAGGGTTGGGTTGGGGTCATTGGGTTGGTGGCATCTCCAAGTGTTGGGTTGGGGTCGTTGAGTTGGGTTGGTGGCATCTCCAAGGGTTGGGTTGGGGTCATTGGGTTGGTGGCATCTCCAAGGGTTGGGTTGGGGTCGTTGAGTTGGGTTGGTGGCATCTCCAAAGTTTGAGTATGGGTCGTTGGGTTGGGTTGGTGGCTTCTCGAAGGGTTGGGTTGTGTTGGTGGCACCTCTAAGGGTGGGGTTGGGGTCATTCGGTTGGGTTGGTGGCATCTCCAAGGGTTGAGTTGGGGTCGTTGGGTTGGGTTGGTGGCATCTCCAAGGGTTGGGTTGGGGTCGTTGAGTTGGGTTGGTTGCATCTCCAAGGGTTGGGTTGCGGTCGTTGGGTTGCGTTGGTGGCATCTCCAAAGGTTGGGTTGGGGTCATTGGGTTGGTGGCGTCTCCAAGGGTTGGGTTGCGGTCGTTGGGTTGCGTTGGTGGCATCTCCAAAGGTTGGGTTGGGGTCATTGGGTTGGTGGCGTCTCCAAGGGTTGGGTTGTGGTCGTTGGGTTGGGTTGGTGGCATCTCCAAAGGTTGGGTATGGGTCGTTGGGTTGGGTTGGTGGCATCTCCAAGGGTTGGGTTGGGGTCGTTGGGTTGGGTTGGTGGCATCTCCAAGGGTTGTGTTGGAGGCATCTCCCGAGGGTTGGGTTGGTGGTTTGGTGGCATCTCCAAGCGTTGGGTTGGGTTGGTGGCATCTCCAAGGGTTGGGTTGGGGTCTTTGGGTTGGGTTGGTGGCTTCTCCAAGGGTTGGGTTGGTGGTTTGGTGGCATCTCCAAGCGTTGGGTTGGGTTGGTGGCATCTCCAAGGGTTGGGTTGGGGTCTTTGGGTTGGGTTGGTGGCTTCTCCAAGGGTTGGGTTGGGGTCTTAGGTTTGGGTTGGGTTGGTGGCATCTCAAAGGGTTGGGTTGGGGTTCTTGGGTTGGGTTGGTGGCATCTCCCAAGGGTTGGGTTTAGTTGGGGTCGTTGGGTTGGGTTGGTGGCACCTCCAAGGGTTGGGTTGGGGTGGTTGGGTAGGTTGGTGGCATCTCCAAGGGTTGCGTTGGAGGCGTCTCCCAAGGTTTGGGTTGTTGGGTTGGGTTGGTGGCATCTCCAAGGGTTGTGTTGGGGTCGTTGGGTTGGGTTGGTGGCATCTCCAAGGGCTGAATTGGGGACGTTGGGTTGGGTTGGCGGCTTCTCCAAGGGTTGGGTTGGGTTGGTGGCATCTCCAAGGGTTTGGCTGGGGTCGTTGGGTTGGGTTGGTGGCATCTCCAAGGGTTGGGTTGGGTTGGTGGCATCTCCCATGGGTCGGGTTGGGGTCGTTGAGTTGGGTTGGTGGCATCTCCAAGGGTTGGGTTGGGGTCGTTGTTTGGGTTGGTGGCATCTCCAAGGGTTGGGTTGGGGTCATTGGGTTGGTTGGTGGCATCTCCAAGGGTTGGGTTGGGGTCGTTGGGTTGGGTTGGTGGCATCTCGAAGGGTTGGGGTCGTTGAGTTGGGTGGGTGGCATCTCCAAGGGTTGGGTTGGGGTCGTTGGGTTGAGTTGGTGGCATCTCGAAGGGTTGATTTGGGGTTGTTGGGTTGGGTTGGTGGCATCTCCAAGGCTTGGGTTGGGGTCGCTGGGTGGGGTTGGTGTCATCTCCAAGGGTTGGGTTGGGGTCGTTTGGTTGGTGGCATCTCCAAGGGTTGGGTTGGGTTGGTGGCATCTCCAAGGGTTGCATTGGGGTAGTTGGGTTGGGTTGGTGGCATCTCCAAGGGTTGGGTTGGGGTCGATGAGTTGGGTTGGTGGCATCTCCAAAGGTTGGGCTGGGGTCGTTGGGTTGGATTGGTGGCTTCTCCAAGGGTTGAGTTGGGGTCGTTGAGTTGGTGACGTCTCCAAGGGCTGGGTTGGGGTCGTTGGGTTGGGTTGGTGGCATCTCCAAGGGTTGGGTTGGGGTCATCGGGTTGGTGGCATCGCCAAGGGTTGGGTTGGTGGCGTCTCCAAGGGTTGAGTTGGGGTCATTGGGTTGGTGGCGTCTCCAGGGGTTGGGTTGGTGACATCTCCAAGGGTTGGGTTGGGGTCGTTGGGTTTGGTTAGTGGCATCTCCGAAGGTTGAGTTGTGGTCTTTGGGTTGGGTTGGTGGCTTCTCCAAGGGTTGGGTTGGGGTCTTTGCGTTGGGTTGGGTTGGTTTCATCTCCAAGGGTTGAGTTGGGGTTCTTGGGTTGGGTTGGTGGCATCTCCAAGGGTTGGGTTGGGGTCGTTGGGTTGGGTTGGTGGCATCTCCAAGGGTTGGGTTGGGTTCTTTGGGTTGGGTTGGTGGCATCTCCAAGGGTTGGGTTGGGTTCGTTGAGCTGGGTTGGTGGCATCTCCAAGGGTTGGGTTGGGGTCGTTGGGTTGGTGGCATCTCCAAGGGTTGGGTTGGGGTCATTGGGTTGGTGGCATCTCCAAGTGTTGGTTGGGGTCGTTGAGTTGGGTTGGTGGCATCTCTAAAAGTTGGGTTGGGGTCATTGGGTTGGGTTGGTGGCATCTCCAAAGTTTGAGTATGGGTCGTTGGGTTGGGTTGGTGGCTTCTCGAAGGGTTGGGTTGTGTTGGTGGCACCTCTAAGGGTGGGGTTGGGGTCATTCGGTTGGGTTGGTGGCATCTCCAAGGGTTGAGTTGGGGTCGTTGGGTTGGGTTGGTGGCATCTCCAAGGGTTGGGTTGCGGTCGTTGGGTTGCGTTGGTGGCATCTCCAAAGGTTGGGTTGGGGTCATTGGGTTGGTGGCGTCTCCAAGGGTTGGGTTGTGGTCGTTGGGTTGGGTTGGTGGCATCTCCAAAGGTTGGGTATGGGTCGTTGGGTTGGGTTGGTGGCATCTCCAAGGGTTGGGTTGGGGTCGTTGAGTTGGGTTGGTTGCATCTCCAAGGGTTGGGTTGCGGTCGTTGGGTTGCGTTGGTGGCATCTCCAATGGTTGGGTTGGGGTCATTGGGTTGGTGGCGTCTCCAAGGGTTGGGTTGCGGTCGTTGGGTTGCGTTGGTGGCATCTCCAAGGGTTGGGTTGGGGTCATTGGGTTGGTGGCGTCTCCAAGGGTTGGGTTGGGGTCGTTGGGTTGGGTTGGTGGCATCTCCAAGGGTTGGGTTGGGGTCGTTGGGTTGGGTTGGTGGCGTCTCCAAGGGTTGTGTTGGAGGCATCTCCCGAGGGTTGGGTTGGTGGTTTGGTGGCATCTCCAAGCGTTGGGTTGGTGGCATCTCCAAGGGTTGGGTTGGGGTTGTTGGATTGGGTTGGTGGCATCTCCAAGGGTTGGGTTGGGGTCGTTGGGTTGGGTTGGTGGCATCTCCAAGGGTTGGGTTCGTGTCATTGTGTTGGTGGCGTCTCCAAGGGTTGGGTTGGGGTCGTTGTGTTGGGTTGGTGGCCTCTCCAAGGGTTGGCTTGGAGGCATCTCCCGAGGGTTGGGTTGGTGGGTTGGTGGCATCTCCAGGGGTTGGGTTGGGGTCGTTGGGTTGGGTTGGTGGCATCTCCAAGGGTTGAGTTGGGGACGTTGGGTTGGGTTGGTGGCGTCTCCAAGGGTTGGATGGAGGCATCTCCCAAGGTTTGGGTTGGGTTCGTGGCATCTCCAAGGGTTGGGCTGGGGTCGTTGGGTTGGTTTGGTGGCATCTCCAAGGGTTGGGTTGGGGTCGTTGAGTTGGGTTGGTGGCATCTCCAAGGGTTGGGTTGGGGTCATTGAGCTTGGTTGGTGGCATCTCCAAGGGTTGCTTGGGGTCCTTGGGTTAGGTTGGTGGCATTTCCAAGGGTTGAGTTGGGGTTGTTGGGTTGGTTTGGTGGCATCTCCAAGGGTTGGGCTGGGGTCGTTGGGTTGGTTTGGTGGCATCTCCCAAGGGTTGGGTTGAGGTCATTGGGTTGGGTTGGTGGCATCTCCAAGGGTCGGGTTGGGGTCGTTGAGTTGGGTTGGTGGCATCTCCAAGGGTTGGGTTGTGGTCGTTGGGTTGGTTTGGTGGCATCTCCAAGGGTTGGATTGGGTTGGAGGCATCTCCAAGGGTTGGGTTGTGGTCGTTGGGTTGGGTTGGTGGCATCTCCAAGGGTTGAGTTGGGGACGTTGAGTTGGGTTGGTGGATTCTCCAAGGGTTGCATTGGGGTCGTTGGGTTGGGTTGGTGGCGTCTCCAAGGGTTGAGTTTGGGTCGTTGAGTTTGGTTCGTGGCCTCTCCAAGGGTTGGGTTGGAGGCATCTCCCAAGGGTTGGGTTGAGGTCGTTGGGTTGGGTTGGTGGCATCTTCAAGGGTCGGGTTGGGGTCGTTGAGTTGGGTTGGTGGCATCTCCAAGGGTTGGGTTGGGGTCGTTGGGTTGGTGACATCTCCAAGGGTTGGGTTGGGGTCGTTGGGTTGGGTTGGTGGTGTCTCCAAGGGTTGGGTTGGGTTGGTGGCATCTCCAAGGGTTGAGTTGGGGACGTTGGGTTGGGTTGGTTGCCTCTCCAGGGGTTGAGTTGGGTTGGTGGCATCTCCAAGGGTTGGGTTGGGGTCGTTGGGTTGGTTTGGTGGTATCTCCAAGGGTTGGGTTGGGGTCGTTGGTTGGTTGGCATCTCCAAGGGTTGGTTTGGGGTCATTGAGTTGGGTTGGTGGCGTCTCCAAGGGTTGGGTTGGAGGCATCTCCCAAGGGTTGGGTTGGGTTGGTGGCATCTCCAAGGGTTGTGTTGGGGTCGTTGGGTTGGGATGGTGGTGTCTCCAAGGGTTGGGTTGGAGGCATCTCCCAAGGGTTGGGTAGGTTGGTGGCATCTCCAAGGGTTGGGCTGGGGTTGTTGAGTTGGGTGTGGTTTGGGTGGAGGACGTTGAGCTGTGGACGTTGGGTTTGGTGTACGTTGGGTTGGAGGCATCTCCTAGGGTTGGGTTGGGTTCGGGTGGAAGACATTCAGTTGAGGGAGTTGGGTTGGTGGCATCTCCAAGGGTTGGGTTGAGTTGAGTTAGGTTGGGTTGAGTTGGTTGGGTTGAGTTGGGTCACGTTGGGTTGGGTCACATTGAGTTGGGTTGTGTTGGGTTGGGTCAGGTTGGGTTGGGTCGCGTTGGGTTGAGTTGAGTTGGGTTGGGTTGAGTTCGTTGGGTTGAGTTGGGTCGCGTCAGGTTGGGCCGCTTTGGCTTGGGTTGGGTTGAGTTGAGTTGGGTTGGGTTGGGTCCTGTTGGTTGAGTTGGGTTGGGTCGCGTTGGGTCACATTGGGTTGAGTTGGGTCGGGTTGGTTGGGTTGGTTGGGTCATGTTGAGTTGGGCCGAGTTGGGTTGGGTTGGGTTGGGTTGGGTTGGGTCGCGTTGGGTTGGTTGGGTCACGTGGGGTTGGTTGGGTCACGTTGGGTTGGGTTGGGTTGCATTGGGTTGGATTGGTCGCGTTGGGTCGCGTTGGGTCGCGTTGGCTTGGTGGCCCCTCCCAAGCCCCTTGTGCCACCATCGCCCCCCCCAGCGCCGTCGGACGCCCTGGACGCCCCCTCCCCCTCCGTGTCCCCGTCCCCGGCGCCGCCGTCCCCGGCCGAGCTCTTCGTGTGGCGGCACCAGGTGGCGCTGATCGAGCGCGGCCGCGGCGCCGCCGCCATCTTGGACCGGCTGGTGGCGGCGGGCGTGGTGACGCTGGAGGAGGCCTCGCGCGTGGCCGCCGCCCCCACCCCCCAGGAGCAGATGCGGCGCCTCCTGGCCGGGGCCCCGGCGTGGGGGCGGCGCGGCCACCGCGTCTTCGTCAGCGCCGTGCGGCGCCTCCTGCCCGGCCTCGTCGAGGACCTGGAGAGCCGCGAGGGCGACGCCGACCAGTAGGGGCCGCGGGAAACCAGTACGGACCAGTACGGACCAGGAAAGATGGAATAAACCAGTATGGACCAGTAAAAAATGGAACAAACCAGTACGGACCAGTATGGACCAGTAAAAACAGAAGAAACCAGTACGAACCAGTAAAAACAAAACAAACCAGTACGGACCAGTACGGACCAGGAAAGACGGAATAAACCAGTATGGACCAGTAAAAACAGAATAAACCAGTACGGACCAGTAAAAACAAAACAAACCAGTACGGACCAGTAAAAACAAAACAAACCAGTACGGACCAGTAAAAACAGAATAAACCAGTATGGACCAGTAAAAATGGAATAAACCAGTACGGACCAGTATGGACCAGTAAAAATGGAATAAACCAGTATGGACCAGTACGGACCAGTAAAAACAGAATAAACCTGTATGGACCAGTAAAACCAGAATAAACCAGTATGGACCAGTAAAAACGAAACAAACCAGTACGGACCAGTACGGACCAGTAAAAACAGAATAAACCAGTATGGACCAGTAAAAACGAAACAAACCAGTACGGACTAGTACGGACCAGTAAAAATGGAATAAACCAGTACGGACCAGAATAAACCAGTACGGACCAGTAAAAACCACAACAAACCAGTACTGACCAGTACAGACCTGTAAAAAACAGAATAAACCAATATGGACCAGTATGGACCAGTAAAAACAGAATAAACCAGTAAAAACCAGTACGGACCAATAAAAACCAGTAAAACCCAGTCAAACCCAATAAAAATCAGTGAAAACCAGTAAAACCCATTAAAAACCAGAATAAACCAGTCAAAACCAGTCAAAACCAGTGAAAACCAGTAAAACCCAGTAAAAAACAGTACAACTCAATCAAAACCAGTAAAACCCAATCAAAACCAGTAAACCCCAGTCAAAACCAGTAAAACCCAGTCAAAACCAGTGAAAACCAGTAAAAACCCAGTCAAAACCAGTGAAAACCAGTAAAACCCAGTAAAAATCAGTGATAACCAGTCAAAACCAGTAAAACCCAATCAAAACCAGTAAAAACCAGTAAAAACCCAGTCAAAACAAGTAAAACCCAGTCAAAACCAGTAAAAAACAGTAAAACCAGTAAAAAAAACCCCAAACCAGTAAACACCAGAATAAACCAGTTGAAAGGATAAAAACCAGTAGAAACCAGTAAAAATAAGATGACCAGTAAAACCCAGAGTAAACCAGTAAAAACCAGTAAAACCCAGTCTGACTTCAGTAAAAGGGAGGGTAAACCAGTGTGGCCCCAGTATAGACCAGTATAGACCAGTATAAACCAGTGTGGCCCCAGTATAACCCAGTCTGGTCCCAGTATACACCAGTATAGACCAGTATAAACCAGTCTGGTCCCAGTATAGACCAGTATAAACCAGTCTGGCTCCAGAATAGACCAGTATAAACCAGTGAGGCCCCAGTACAACCCAGCATGGCCCCAGTCTAATCCAGTCTAACCCAGTCTGGTCCCAGCATAGCCCAGTACAAACCAGTATAGCCCAGTATAAACCAGTATAACCCAGTCCGGCTCCAGTATAAACCAGTATAACCCAGTCTGCACCCAGTATAAGCCAGTATAACCAGTCTAACCCAGCATAACCCAGTGTGACCCCTGTCTGGGACCAGTACAACCCAGTATAACCCAGTCTGGGACCAGTATAAACCAGTATAAACCAGTATAATCCAGTCTAGTACCAGTATAAACCAGTATAGGACCAGTATAAACCAGTCTGGCCCCAGTATAGACCAGTATAACCCAGTCTGGAACCAGTACAAACCAGTATAAACCAGTAGAATCCACTCTGGGACCAGTATAACCCACTCTGGGACCAATATAACCCAGCATGGTCCCAGTATAAACCAGTATAACCCAGTCTGGGACCAGTATAGACCAGTATAACCCAGTTTGGGACCAGATAAACCAGTATAAACCAGTATAACCCAGTATAGGACCAGTATAACCCAGTATGGTCCCAGTATAAACCAGTATAGACCAGTATAACCCAGCATGGGACCAGATAAACCAGTATAACCCAGTATAGGACCAGTATAACCCAGTTTGGGACCAGTACAAACCAGTATGGTCCCAGTATAAACCAGTACAGCCCAGTGAGGCCCATGGCTGGGGGGGGGGGGGGGGGCACCTTCCGCCATCCCGCGTGACTCCCCGGCCGCACAAGATGGCGGCCGCGGCCGCGCGCGGGGTACGCCGGGAGTTGTAGTCCTTTTGTTCCCCAGCCGCTATTGCTGGAAGGCGGGGTTCGAACTACAACTCCCATCGTGCCCCGTGCGGGCGGAAAGGCCTAGGCCGGAAGTGGAGGCGGGGTGTGGGGGGGAGCGCGCGTGGCGTCGCCCATTGCGTCTTCGCGCTCGGCCGAGGCGGCAGCAGCGAAAGCGGCGGAGGGGGAAGAGAGGGGGGGGGTTCGGGACTTCTCTGCTCGGCGACAGCGGAGCCGGTGAGGCCCGGGGGAGGGGGATGAGGTTGGGGAGAGGGCGGAGGGGGGGGGTTTTGCGACCGTTGGCCCCGCGGGCGGGGAGGGAAAGAGAGGCCCTCGGGAGGGGAGCGGAGAGCGCGAAATGGCGGTTTGTGAGGGGGAAAAGGGGGATTTTGAGGGGGAAAAAAGGGGGGGCTTGAGGGTAAAAGGGGGGATTTTGAAAGGGAAACGGTTTTTTTGGGGGAAAGGTGGAGTTTGAGGGAAAAAGTGAGGTTTTGAGGGAAGAAAGTGGGGGTTTTGAGGGAAAAAATGGGGGCTTTGAGGGGGAAAAGTGGGGGGTTTTGAGGGGAAAAAAGTGTGGGTTTTGAGGGGAAAATGAGGTTTTTGAGGTGAAAAGTGAGGTTTTGAGGGGAAAAAGTGGGATTTTGAGGGGAAAAAGGAGGAGTTTGAGGGAAAAGGGGGGGTTTGAGGGGGGAAAGGTGGGATTTTGAGGGGGGGGAAAGTGAGGTTTTGAGGGGGGGAAAGGTGGGATTTTGAGGGGGGAAAGCGGGATTTTGAGGGGAAAAGGAGGAGTTTGAGGGGGAAAAGTGGGTGTTTTGAGGGGGAAAAGTGGGGGCTTTGAGGGAAAAAAGTGGGGGGTTTGAGGGGAAAATGAGGTTTTTGAGGGGAAAAAGTGGGATTTCGAGGGGAAAAAGGAGGTTTTTGAGGGAAAAGGGGGGTTTTGAGGGGGAAAAGGTGGGATTTTGAGGGGAGGAAAGTGGGATTTTGAGGGGAAAAGGGGGGTTTAGAGGGGGAAAAGTGGGTGTTTTGACGGGAAAAAGTGGGGTTTTGAGGGAAAAATTGGGGGCTTTGAGGGGAAAAAGTGGGGGCTTTGAGGGGGAAAAGTGGGGGTTTAGAGGAAAAAAAGTGGGGGGTTTGAGGAGAAAATGAGGTTTTTGAGGTGAAAAGTGGGATTTTGAGGGGAAAAAGGAGGAGTTTGAGGGAAAAGGGGGGTTTTGAGGGGGAAAAGTGGGTGTTTTGACGGGGAAAAGGGAGTTTGAGGGGAAAAAGTGGGGGCTCTGGGGGCAAAGGTGAGGTTTTGAGAGGGGAAAGTGGGAGTTTGAGGGGATAAAGTGGGGTTTTGAAGGGATAAAGTGGAGGGTTGGGTAGGTTTGTGGGAAAGGCGTGTTTTGGGGCAGTTTTAAGGGAAAATAAAAGTAGAGGAAGTTTGGGGGGGGAAATGGGGTGTTGGGAGATTTGTGAAAGGAGGATTTGGGGGAAGGAAAACAGGAAAAATTGGGAAAAAAGGGGCAGTTTGTGAAGGAGAAATCGGGATTTGAAGCAGGAAAGGGGGGGTTTAGGGGCGTTTCTGAGGGAAAAGGGGGAGATTTGTGGGAGGAAAAGGTGGTTTGGGGGGAAGTTTGGAAAAAGGGTTTTCTTGGGGATCTCGTCAGGGAAAAAATTTTTGAGGGATGCCTTGAGGGGAAAAAGGTGGGATCTTGAGGTAAAAAAGTGGTATTTTAGGGAATTTTGGGGGGGAAAGTGAAGGTTTGTGAGAGTTTTGATGGAAAAGGTTTATTTTGGGCCCAATTTCGAAGAGTAAATGGGATTTGGGGCAGTTTGTGAGGGGAAAAGTGGGATTTGGGGCAGTTTGTGAGGGGAAAAGCGGGATTTGGGGCAGTTTGTGAGGGGAAAAGCGGGATTTGGGGCGGTTTGTGAGGGGAAAAGCGGGATTTGGGGCGGTTTGTGAGGGAGAAAAATGGTTTGGGGATAGTTTTGAAGAGGAAAGGGATGTTTAGGGACTTGGTGAGAGGAAAACTGTTTTGGGAGGGAGTTTTATGGGAAAAAGGTGTGTTTTTAGGGAGAGTTGATGGGGAAAGGAGTTTTTAAGGGGTTTGTGACTGAAAAAGTGGGTTTTTTCTTTGAAGGGAAACTGGGATTTGGGAGTTTTGATGGGGAAAAAAGTTTTATGAGGAGAAAAAGGAGTTTCTGAGGGGAAAAGTGAGTTTGGAGGGGGAGGTTTAGGGGAAAAGTGGAGGTTTAGGGGGAGGGAAAAGAGTTTTTAGGGGAGTTTTTGAGTGGAAAAGTGGGGTTTTGGGGGGTTGAGGGGGAAATGGGGCCTGAAGAGAGAAGTTTTGAGGAGAAAAGAAGTGGGGTTGGGAAAAAGCGGGGGTGGGAGGGCAAAGGGGGCACAGAGTGCGGTACAGAGGGGATTTGGGGGCGCAGGAGGAAGGGGGAGAGGAGTTTTGGGGGGAAATAAGTGGGAAAAGGGTGCAGGGACGGGGTGGGGGAAGAGGAGGGGGAAGGGGGTGCAATTAAAAGGGGTGGGGGATTGGTTGGTGGTGGAAAGGGTGGGGAGAGGAAAAGGGGGTGCGAAAAAGGGAATTAGTGTGCAGGGAAAGGGGGAGGAGGAGGGAGGGGGTGTTGGAAGGGGAAAGGGTGTGGAAGGGGGAGGATGAGGAGGGGAAATGGAGGAGGGAATGAGGTGCAAAGGATGGGTGAAGAAAGGGAGGAGGGGGTGCAGGAAGGGGGGTGGGGGAATGGAGTTGAGAAAGGGGGAGGAAATGGGGTGCAGGGAGGAGAAATAGGGTGCAGGGAGGAGAAATAGGGTGCAGGAGGGGGGTGGAAATGGGGTGCAAAGGAGGGGTGGGGGGAGAAAGGGGATGCAGAGAGGGGGAACTTGGGAGGGGGAAGGGGGGGTGAGGGAATGGGGTTCATGAAGGGGGAGACGTGAAGTGCAGGGGGAGAAATGGGGTGCAGGGAAGGAAAATGGGAGGGGAAATGGGGTGAAAGGGAGGGCAGGGGGAAGGGGTGGAAATGGGGGTGCGAGGGGTGGGGGAAGAAATAGGGTGCAGGGGAGGGGGAAGGAGGTGCAGGGGAGGGGGAAGAAATAGGGTGCAGGGAAGGGCAAAGTGCAGGGGAGGGGGAAGGGGGTGGAAATGGGGTGCAAGGGAGGGTGGGGGGAGAAATGGGATGCAGAGGGGGGGAAATGGAAGGGAAGTGGGGTAGAAGGGAGGGATGGGAGAAGGGGGTGCAGGAAGGGCGTGAGAATGGGGGTGCAAGGAAAGGAAGTGATCAAGCTGGGCGCAGGGAGGGGCTGCAGCACTGGGCCGGGGGGGGGCGGGGGGGTTCCTGACAGCAGGCCCCCCCGCAGGGGTGAGGAGAGGCGCCCGCCATGTACAATGGGATAGGGTTGCCGACGCCACGGGGCAGCGGCACCAACGGCTACGTCCAGCGCAACCTCTCGGCCCTGCGGCACAAGAAGGAGCAGAGGGGGGGCAGCGGCGAAGCCCCCCCCGGCGAGGAGGAGCTACGCAGGCTGGAGGCCAGTCTGGCCAAGAAACCCAACCCCGAGATCCTGGACCACCAGCGCAAGAGGAGGGTGGAGCTGAAATGCCTGGAGCTCTCGGAGCTGATGGAGGAACAAGGGTGAGAGCCCCCTCCCCCTGTCAAAAATAGCCCTCTCTGCATGCCCAGACACCCCCTCCGCACCCCAAAAATCTCCCTCTGCACCCTTTAACGGCCTCTTGTTGGCTGGAACGCCCTGAGTTGATGGAGGAACTCAGTGGAGCCCCCCCCAAACAACCTCTGCGTCCCCAAAACGGCCTCTCCAGCTCCAAAAGCCACCCCAAACCCCTTCTTACTACCTGGAACTCCCTGAGCTGATGGAGGAACTGAAATGAGCCCCCCCCAAAACCTGCCCTCTGCACCCCAAAACTCACCCCATACACCCCCTCTGCACCCCAGACACCCCTGATAGTGCTTGGAATGGCCTGAGCTGATGGAGGAACTGAGATGAGCCCCCCCAAAACCAGCCCTCTGCACCCCAAAACTCACCCCAAACACCCCCCTATTGCCCGGAGCTTCCTGGCTTGATTAAGGAACAGAGATGAGCCCCCCCCAAAACAGCCTCTCCAGCCCCCAGACACCCCCTCTGCTCCCCAGACACCTCCCATAGTGCCTGGAATTCCCTGAGCTGATGGAGGAACACCCCAAAACCTGCCCCAAATGCCCCCTCTGCACCCCTAAACACCCCCCCCCCTCCGTTGCCTGGAGCTCCCTGAGCTTATTGAGAAACTGAGATGAACCGCCCCCCCCAAAACAGCCCCTTGCACCCCAAAACCCAGCCCGCCCGCCCCCCTCCCCAATGCTTGGAGCGCTCTTGAGCTGGTTGAAGAATGGAGCAGGGAGCCCCCAAACCGCTCTTTTGCACCCCAAAAAAACCCTCCCTCTGCTGCCTGGAGCTCCGAGGCGCTGGAGGAACAGGAGGGAGCCTGCCCCCAAAACCCCACCTGAACCCCCCAATCCCCCCCTGCAGACCCCAACCCCCCCAGCCCCCCCTGCTGCCTGGAACTCTCTCAACCGATGGAGGAACAAGGGTGAGGCCCTCCAAAACAACACCCCTGCACCCCAAAAAGTTGCCTTGTGACCCCGAAACCCCCCGGGATCCCCTCCAAACCACCCAGGATCCCCCCAGACCGCCCTGGATCCCCCCAAATTGCAGCCCCTGTGCACCCCTAAATCCCACCTGGATCCCCAAAACCCACTTTGTACCCACAAAATAACACCCTGTGTCCCCAAAACCCCCTCTGCACTCCCCAACACCCCCTCTGTGCCCCCCCATACCCTGTTCATGTTACACCCCCCCATGCTCCCAGCAACTGTCCTGCACCCCAAAAATCTTCCCAGCACCTCTAAAAGACCTCCTGGATCCCCCACACTCTGCCTGGATCTCCAACCCTTGCCCCTGCACCCCCAAAAATGCCCCCCCCAGACCCCCCAATCCCCTGTATCTCTTAAACCCCACCCACCCCATCCCCTGCACCCCCAAAATACCCCCTCTGCTGCCTCCTCCCCCACCCCCTCCGGCCCCCCCAAACTCCCCTCGACTCCCCATTTTCCACCCCCACCCCCCCAGTCTCTGTTTCTGCCCCCCCCGAGCCCCCTGTGGATCCCCCAACCCCTCCTGGATCCCCTGGACCCCGAAAACGCCCCCCTCGGACCCCCCCAAACCCCACTCTTGAACTCCCCCCACCCCCCTGTACCTCTAAACCCTCCCCCCTTCACCCTCCCAGGAATCTCTGTTTTCCCCCCCCCCCAGTCTCTGTTTCTGCCTATTCCCGGGATCCCCAGAGCCCCCCGAGGATTCCCTAACCCCCCCCTGCACCCCCAACCCCCCCCGCACCCCCAAAAATGCCCCCCAGACCCCACAACCCCCACTCTTTAACTCCCCCCAACCCCCTGCACCTCTAACCCTCCCCTCTCCACCCCCCCAGGCATCTCTGGTTTTGCCTTTTCCCAGGATCCCCAGAGCCCCCCGAGGATTCCCTAACCCCCCCCTGCACCCCCAACCCCCCCTGCACCCCCAAAAATGCCCCCCAGACCCCACAACCCCCACTCTTTAACCCCCGCCCCTGCACCTCTAACCCTCCCCTCTCCACCCCCCCAGGGATCTCTTGTTTTTGCCCCCCCCAATCTCTGTTTCTACCCCTCCCCGGGATCCCCAGAGCCCCCCAGAGGATCCCCCAAATCTCACCCTGCACCCCCAACCCCCCCTGCACCCCCAAATCTCCCCCCCAGTGCCCTCCACTCACGCCCCCCTCTGCTCCCCAGCTACGCGGAGGGGGAGATCCAGGAGAAGGTGGCCACGTTCCGGATGATGCTCCTCGAGCAGGACGTGGCTCTGGGCGAGCCCCCCGACCAGAAACCCACGTGAGCACCCCAAAAAAACCCACCCCTCTTGCTCCCCAACCCTAATTAACCAGCCTGGTAACGAACCCCGCTTCGTTAACCCCAGCGTGACCGAGACCCACCAGCTGGCGGAAGCTAACGAGAAGAAGAACGAGCGCCTTCGCGCCGCTTTTGGCATCAGCGAATCCTACGTGGACGGCAGCTCCTTCGATCCCGCTCGAAGGGCAAAGGAAGCCCCCCCGGAGCCCCCCAACCCTGTCAGGTAGGGTTAAAGAGGAAAGGATAAAAGGGGGTGATGGGGGGGGACACACCCCAAAAGTTGTCCCCGCTGATGGGTTGTGTCCGCAGTGCCGGGCGGGAGTCATCCAGCTCGCGCTCGCCGTCACCCAAGCAGAAGAAGAAGAAGAAGAAGAAGGATCGGGGGAGGTAAAGGGGGTTCGGGGGGGGGGTAGTGGGAGGTGTTTTGGGGTTCAGGGGGATTGAGGGGGGGGGGGTTCAGGGTGGTTTGGGGAAAGTTGGGATTGAGGGGAGGGAGTTTGGGAGGATCCAGGGTGGGTTTGGGGGGCTTGGAAGTTCAATAGGGGTAGGTTTGGGGGTGGTGTCCTAGGGTGGGTTTGGGGGTGCAGGGGGAGTTGGGGATTCAAGGGGAGATTGAGGGGGTTGGGGGGGTCTCAGGGTGGGTTTGGGGGAGGTTGGGGTTGAGGGAGTGGATTTTGGGGGGATCCAGGGTGAGTTTGGGGGGGTCCAGTGTGGGTTGGGGGTTCGGGGGGATTGAGGGGGGGTGTCTCAGGGTGGTTTGGGGGAGATTGGGGTTGAAGGGGTGGATTTTGGGGGGGCCCAGGGTGGCATTGGGGGCGTTGGAGGTTCAGTAGGGGTGGGTTTGGGGATGCAGGGGGGTTGGGGGTGGTGGGTTTGGGGTTCAGAGGGGGATTGAAGGGGGGGTCTCAGGGTGGTTGGGGGGGGGGTGTTGGGGTTCAGGAAGTGAATTTTAGGGGGCCCAGGGTGGGTTTGGGGGCGTTGGAGGTTCACGGGGATGGTTTTGGTGATGGCGACGTTGATTTGGGGGTTCAGGGGGTGTTTGGGGGTTCAGGGGAGGATTGGGGGGGTGTCTCAGGGTGGTTTGGGGGAGGTTGGGGTTGAAGGGGGGTGGATTTTGGGGGGACCCAGGGTGGGTTTGGGGGCGTTGGAGGTTCAATGGGGTGGATCTGGGGGTGACCCAGGGTGAGTTTGGGGGGGTCTCAGGGTGGGTTGGGGGAGGTTGGGGTTGAGGGGGTGGATTTAGGGGGGACCAAGGGTGAGTTTGGGGGGGTTTGGGGGTGTTGGAGGTTCACGGGGGTGGTTTTGGTGATGATGACGTTGATTTGGGGGGTTCAGGGGGTGTTGGGGGTTCAGGAGGGGATTGAGAAGAGGGTCCCAGGGTGGGAGGTTGGGGTCGAGGGGTTGGATTTTGGGGGGGGTCCCAGGGTGTTTTTTGGGGGGTTTTGGGTTCAGCGAGTGGATTGAGGGGTTCAGGGAGGGTTTGGGGTCTGCTGTGGGGGTTCGGGGGGGGGTTCGATATTGGGGTGCAGGGCCCTGAACCCCCCCCCTCCTCCCCTCCCCCCCAGGTCTGCCAGCCGCTCTGGGGAGAGGAAGAAGAGCTCCAAGAAGAAGAAGCACAGGTGGGGGTGGGGCCAATGGGGGGGGGGGTGAGGGGATGGGGGGGGTCAAGGGTAAGGGGTGGGGCCATAGGGATTCATTGGGAGTGATGGGAAGGGGTGGAGCCAAGGAGTAGGGGGCGTGACCAAGGGATTCAGGATGAGGCAAAGGGGTGGGGCTAAGGGGATACAGTGGGGGAAGGGAAAGGGGCGGGGCCAAAGGATCCACTCACCCCTCCCCTTTGTCTCCCCCAGGACTGACTCGGAGGCCAAGAAGCGGAAGCACCGGTAAAGGGGGGGGCGGGAGGGGGGTCCCAGGTTGTCCTGAGGGGTCAGGGGGTTCCTGGGGAGGGGGACACACTTTGGAGGGGTGTTGTGACCTCACTGATGACATAGTTTCCCCCCGCGCCCCCCCCCCCAGGTCCCCCAGCCCCAAGGCGAAACACAAGGCCAAAGAGAAGAAGCGGAAGAGGTGAGACGCCCCTCCCCCCTTTTTTGTGCTCCCCTCTTTTTGCCCCCCTCTTTTTGCCCCCCTCTTTTTGCCCCCCTCTTTTTGCCCCCCTCTTTTTGCCCCCCCTCTTTTTGCCCCCGCCTTTTTGCCCCCCCTTTTTTGCCCTGTTCTTTCTTAATCCCCTTTTTTGCCTCCTCCCCCCTTTTTTGGCCTCCTCCCCCTTTTTTGGCCTCCTCCCCCCTTTTTGGCCTCTTCCCCCCTTTTTTGGCCTCTTCCCCCCTTTTTTTGCCTCCTCCCCCCTTTTTTTGCCTCCTCCCCCCTTTTTTTGCACCCCCTCCTTTTTTGCTCCCCTCCCCCCTTTCCGCTCCCCCCCTCACTCTTTGTGCCCCCCCCCCCGTCCCAGATCCACCAGCGAATCAGCCTCCCAGAAAAGCCGCCGGGAAGAGCGCTCGACGTCCCCCGCCGGCTCCTCCTCCTCCTCCGCCTCCTCTCGCAGCCGGTGAGTGTCCCCCCCACCTCCAAACCGCCCCCCCATCCCCCCCCACCCCCCCAAAACCCACCAACGCCCCCCCCCCCCAACAGGTCCCGCAGCGCCACCGCCCCGAAGCCCCCGACCCCCAGCGCCAGCGCAGAGAAGGAGGAGCCGGCGCCGGGTTCGGCGCAGCCGGGCCTCGCTGCCGCCGCCGCCGCCGTCCCCGAGGTGAGGCCCGGGGCGGGGCAGGGCCTGGGGGGGCTCCCTGCTCCCTCCCACCCTTCTCAACCCCCCTTTTCTTTTTGCCCCCCCTCCGCCCCTTCAGGGAGCGTCGGAGCCGCAGTCCCAGCCCTCGCTGTCGCCGCTCGCCGCTGCAGCCGCCGCGGAGCCCGAACCGGCACAGCCGCCCGTGAGCCCCGCAGCACCCTCGGAGCAGCCCCCCCCCACCGCCACCACCCCCGCGCCCCCCACCCCTGACCCGCCCCCTGCTTGCGCTTCACCATCCCCCGCGTTACCGGAACCGGCGCCGCCACGGCGCTCCACGCCCAGCCCATCTCCGGAACCGCCGCGGCGCCCCAAAACCCCCCCGGCCCCGACTCTGCGCCGCGAGCGCTCGCCGACGCCACCTAAACGATCCCGCACGCGGCGCGACCGCTCCCGCTCGCGTTCACCGCCCACGACCGGCGGGAGCCGCCGCGCTCGTTCCCGATCCCGCACGCCGCCGCGCCGCCGGTCCCGCACACCACCGCGCCGCCGCTCTCGCAGCCGGCGCCGAGGCCGCTCACGCTCCCGCACACCACCGCGACGCCGCTCCCGCTCCCGCACGCCATTGTGGCGCCCCAACTCCACCAGCCCCATCCGGTTGCCGCTGCGGTCGCGTTCGCGCACGCCGCCACGCCGCAACAAGTCCCGCTCGCCCACACGGCGCGGCCGCTCGCGGTCCCGTTCCCCACGAAGCCGCGCGTGGTCACGCAGCCGCACCGGCGGCCGCTGGGGCCGCTCGCGCTCGCGTTCCCCCATCCGGCGCCGCTCGCGCTCGCGTTCCCCTGTGCGACGCCGCTCCCCGCTCCACCGCGCGACGCCGCTCCCCGCTCGCTGCGCCGCCGCTCCCGCACGCCCGTGCGCCGCCGCTCCCGTTCACGCACACCTCGACGTGGCCGCTCGGGTTCGACGCCGGCGCGGCGCAGCCGGTCCCTCTCATCTCCGGATCGGCGGCGGCGCGGGCGCGGTTTAGGCCGCCGCAGCCGTTCCGATTCCTCGCGCCGCGGCGGCCGCCGCAGCCGCTCACTGTCCTCGCCGCGGCCTAAAAAGCGTGCACGCGCCTCCTCGCGCTCCCCCCTCGCGGCGCCGCCGTCGCAGTTCCACCGCGTCCCCGCGCAAAGCCAAGAGCCCCTCAGTGTCCCCTTCGCCCCCCAAAAACAAAGCCCCCACGCCGCCCCCTGTGGCCGCCGCCGCTGCGCCGGCGCCACCATCGCGGCCCAAGTGGGTGCCCATCGCCGAGCTGCACCCCGCGGCGCCGCAGCCCCCGCCGAACCTCGCCAAGGCTGGCGCCGAGTCCAAACCGGCGGCGCCCAAGTGGGTCCCGATTGGCGGCGCCCAACCCGTCCCACCCGGCACCGAAGCGCCTGCCATGACAGCGGCCAGCCGGCTTGGCAACACGGTTTCTGC